>SNQJ01S0018425.1:60108-86105 GCA_010110895.2 Picea sitchensis | reverse complement strand
GATCCTGGGCTCCTCCTCTTCTTTGTCCTCCAACTGCTTTGCTTGAATTCTCCTAAAGCTTGAGGAAAGGCTAAAGGGTTGGGACAAAACGGATTCGGCAATTGGGCAGAGTTTCTTTGCTATGGTTTTCCTTCTCCAAATAGTACCCCTACCCCTTATTTTATAGGCTAGAAGGAGCTAGGGTTTTGGACGAACTCTCAACCATGCATGGCCGGGAGTTCCAGTTAACTGACCCAAAGCTTTTTGTCCCGTCGGCAACTTTCCGTTTTTTGTGATTCTGAAGGCAAACGCGGGCTATAGTGGGCCTGCTAGCATTTGCCCGCGGGCTGTAGTGGGCCTGCTGGCGTTTTCCCGCAGGCTATAGTGGGCCTGCTAGAATTTACTTTTTAAAAATGGAGTTTTTAGAAGGGTTGTTCAGTATTTTTTTGGCAAAGAAGGGATATGAGTTGGCCTGATGCCAGGTAAGCATGTGTGGTGTAATTTAGGATTATAACATTCCATCATTCTAATTTTATTTCAGGGTGGTTGGACAGGACAAGGACAAGTGGTTGTAGCCACCTTCCGGTTGTAGCCGGAGAACATATGGGATTGTAGCATCCTTCTAGTTTTAGTTAGAGAATTGGGGATTTGGAGATCCCCTCAGGTTGTAGCCTGAGAAACTAGGGGGTTGGAGCCTCCTTCCAATTGCAGCTGGAAAACAAAGGAAGTTGGTGCTTCCAATGAATGTAATTATTAAAGACACATAAGGAAAAGCATTATGTAGTTTTCTCCCACTTTGGGTTTCCACGTAAAACACTGGTGTATTGTGTATGCGTATGATTGTTCATTTGTTCATTGTTTATTTACTCTGCAATTATTGGATGATAATGCTGCATTGATATAACACTTGCATTATATGGTTAAAAAGGATTAAATTTCTCTATTACTGATTCACCCCCCCTCTTAGTAATCCAACAATTGGTATCAGAGAAGGTTCCTTCAGAAATCAGTTTAACAATTGAAAGGCAGATCATGGAGAGAAAAAACATGTATAAAAATGGAATACCACAGTTTGATGGACAGAAGTATGAATTTTGAAGGAGAAGGATGAAAACATATATATAGGCACAGGAATTTGAAATTTGGCAATCAGTTGTAGATGGATACAAAGAGCCAACAGTTTCGACGACAAATGAAAGAGAAATAAAACTCAGGAAAAATAATTCCAAAGCCACAAATGAACTTCTGAATGGTCTTTGTGAATCAGTATACACCAAAGTTATACATTGTAAATCCGCTAAAGATATTTGGGACAAGCTTCAAAATATTTATGAAGGAGATTCAAAATTCAAAGTAGTAAAGCTTCAAACTTACAGAGGTCAGTTCGAACAAACAAAGATGAAGGAAGATGAGAATATTGTAGCCTACTTCTTACAAGTCGATGAAACAGTAAACAAAATCATAGGATTGGGAGAAGAAATTAAAGAATCTGTAATTGTTCAAAAGGTACTAAGATCTCTTCCTATGATATTTGATCCTAAGATATCAGCACTAGAAGAAACAACAGAACTAGACTCAATAAGAATGGATGAACTACATGGAATCTTCACAACATATGAAATGAGAATTGAACAGGAAAATCTAGATATAAAAGAAGCAGCTTTCAAAGCATCCAAAAGGTCAAAGCAAAAGGGAAGCAAAAAAAAAAAGAACATAGCAGTAGCAGTGACATCTCGGAAGATGATGAAGAAATGGCCAAATTTGTCAGAAGATTGAACAAGGGAACCAATGAAAGATATAAAGGTAAGTTTCCTTTGATTTTTTTTTAATTGTGATGGTATTGGTCGTTTTTCTAACAAATTTCCTCATAAGAAAAATAAGAGGAATGATGAAGATTACTTAAATAGAAAAAAACCATATAAAGGAAAAAGAACCACAAAGAAAGCTTTCAAGAAAAGCTTATGCACCAAAGAAGACATCTCCTCATCAGATGAAGATGAAGTCAGTGACAGTGAGACATAAATAATTCTATTCATGGAAGTAGAAGACTGTGATAAAGAAGAAACCGAAGAAGAATATGAAGAGGCAATAGTTGACTACCGAGAAGAATTGGTGTGTGTCATAGAAGTTATAAGAAGAGAAAAGAAGAAAAACAAGAAGCTACTTGAGCATAACTAGACAAGAAAGAAGACACTCAAGAACTACAGCAAATGATCACAAATTTGAAGATTCAAATAGAAGAAGATAAAATAATTGAAGAATCACTCAAAGAAAATCTAGAATAAAGAGACATGATCATTGGAAATTTGGAAGCAGAGATTGTCACATTAAGAAAGGATATTCAAAAGAAAAATATGCAGAACAACTCAAAATTTTTGGATGACATTATCAGCAGTCAACATCCTCATCATGACAAGTCCAGACTTGGATACAATCAGACAGAAAATGGATCAAGCTCCAAAACAACAGAACAAGAAACATATCCAAAAATCTATGCAGAAACAATCAAAGGGGATAGGAAGACCTATAAGGAAGATTACAGGGACACTCCACTGAGAAGATTCAGATTTCAGAATCAACGACTGGCATAAACAAATATGCATCAGGGAAAAGAAGGATTCATAATATTAACTCCTTTCAGAAGATATGCAACTCCCAAGTATCAAACTATATTTTTTGGTTTATGTTATGCATGCAATAATTTTAGACATAAAGCTGTAAATTGCAGAGCTAACAATAGGAACATAAACAACTTTGAAAGTCATACACAAAAGGGTTATCCAAGAAGGCCTAGTGAAACACAAATAAGAAGTTACAAAAGGTTTCAATCATTGAGCACTAGAGTGGAATGCTACAAGTGTAATGACTTTGGACACATGGCCAAAGATTGCAGAATGAAAGTCCCTCCTAGAGAACCACAACAGAACAACAACAGTCATAGATAGGAACCTAAGAAGAGGACATGGATAAGAAAGCAGAATCAATATAGCAATGAAGAATGCACACTCTCTCTACAAGATAAGCAGAAGAAACATGGTTGGTATGTTGAAAATGGTTGTTCAAAACATATGACAGGTGATAAACACAAGTTTCTTACGTTAAGAAAGGAAAGAGTCGGATCAATCTCCTTTGGAAATGATGATTTATCTAAAATAATTGGAAAAGGCACAGTCAAAATTGGAAATAAGAATACCAAGGAAGAAAATTTTCTACTAGTAGAATATATGAAACATAATCTTCTAAGTGTAATTCAAATGTGTGACCAAGGTCATAAAATTTATTTTGATTCACAGAAGTGCGAGATAAGAAAAGAAGGTTCAAGAAAATTGATTGCAACAACTACAATAACTTCAAGCAACATATATGTACTAAGTGAAATTGGAAATGAAAAGTGTTTTCTAGGAAAGGAAGATGAAGGTTGTCTATGGAACAAAAGAATGGGTCACACACACTTTGACAACCTTGTCAAAGTCAGCAGAAATGAATCCATTAGAGAAATTCACCAGATCACGAAACCAACCAACACTATATGCAAGCATTGTCAACAAGGAAAACAAACAAAGACCAGGTTCAAATCAAAGGAATACTCAACGGCAAGACCACTCTAAATTGTGCATAATGATATAGTTGGACCAACTACAACAAAGGGTTTAAAAGGTGAGAAAAAATTTATTTTATTAGTTGATGATTATACAATAATGACTGTAGTTTGCTTTCTCAGAAATAAGTCATAAGATTTTGAAAACTTCAAGGTCTACAAGGAAATGGTTGAAAATGAAATGGATTCAAAAATCAAATGTTTGAGACATTATAATGGAGGAGATTTCACTTCAAAATAATTTATGGACTACTGCAACAGACATGGAATAAAAAGGAAATTCTTCATTGCTAGGACACCTCAACAAAATGGAGTTGTTGAAAGAAAGAACATGACAGTACAAGAAATGGCTCGAACAATGCTAATGGATTGAAAATTGATAGATATTTTTTGGACACATGTAGTGCATACAACAAATCACATTCAAAATAGAGTAATGTTCAGAAACAACACTGACAAAAATCCATACGAGTTATGGAAAGGAAGACCAACAAATGTGAAGCACTTCAGAGTATTTGGAAGAAAATGATACATCAAAAGAGAAGATGGAAGAATGGGAAAGTTTGACCCTCATGTGGACAAAGGAGTAATTTTTGGTTACTCAAGTAAAAGAAAAGCATACAAGTGTTACAATCTTAGGTTGAACAAAGTTGTGGAAAGAATCAATGTAACAATTGATGAAACAGGTGGATGAGAATTAAAGGAAGAAGAAAATGAATCAATGGAACAACTTTAAAAGAAGAAGCAGAAGACGAAGAAGAAGTAGAAGGGGAAGATAAAGAGGATCAAACAGAAGTAGAAGAGCAAGTTCAACAAGTGCCTCAAAAGACACCTAGAAAATGAGTACAAAAGAGTCATCCTTCAGATCAAATTATCGGAAACAAAGATGTAAGAGTTGATGCTAGAAGAAGAATTTGCTCGCCAGAACAAATGCACTTAGCACTCTCATCTACGATTGAACCATATTTTTTTGAAGAGGCAAACAAGGATGAATTCTAGAATAAGGCCATGGATGAAGAATTGAATCAAATAGAGAAGAATGACACTTGGAAATTGGTTCCAAGACCAAAGAATAAGAATGTGATTGACACAAAGTGGGTTTTCATAAATAAATTGAATGAATATGGAAAGGTTACAAGGAACAAAGCCAGATTGGTATGTAAAGGATACACACAGGTTGAAGGAATTGAATTTGAAGAGACATTTGCCCCAGTTTCCAGAATGGAAGCAATCCGATTGTTTTTAGCTTATGCATGCTCCAATAATATTTAAGTGTATCCGATGGATATGAAATCATATTTTTTGAATGGGGAACTTGAAGAAGAAGTCTACATAGAACAACCAGAAGGATTTCAGTTATCAGAGAACGCAGATTATGTGTGTAAATTGAAGAAGGCCTTGTATGGTCTGAAACAAGCTCCTAGGGCATGCTACTGTTAGGAACCAAATATAAACATATCATAGAAAAACCTCAGAATAAGTACTCAAGGCCTTGAAAAAGAGAGAAATTCAGTTAATAAGCCTCTTCGAGGGGGAAACCTCCTTATACACCACATAAATATCCAAATACAAGATGATCCCAAATGAAAATGTCTCCTTCATATATATAGGAGACTAGGAGGTACAATTACAACTAATGGACCCAAGCCGACATAAATAAAATAACATTACTAATGTAATATGCCCCAATTAAGGGGTAATGTGCCACTATTTAGGGCTTAACATGCCCCTCCCCTTGAGACAAGTGTTGTCCACAACGCTTGAGTAACTATGGATGCTTCTGTGTAAAAGACTCGTCTTCCCAAGTGGAATTTTCAGCTGGTAGTTTACTCCATTTAATGAGATACTCTGAAATGGATTTATTCCTCAGTTAGTGAATTCTTGTGTTAGTGATGGCTTCAAGTTTCAATATGATTTTTCCTTCCTTTTCAAGTTCTGGCAATATAGTTTGAACTAGGATCTTCTCACCTATAACCTTCTTTAAGAATGAACCATGGAAAACTGGGTGTAGTCGTGAAGATGCAGGAAACTCCAATTTGTATTCCATATTACCATCTTTTGCAACACCTTATAAGGGCCATAAGAATTTGGTGATAATTTATTATCCTTCTTTGCTTGCTTGACGTACATCTATTTGTATGGTTGTTGTCTTAAAAACACCCAGTCCCCTACTTCAAAACTTCTTTCACTATGATGTTGATCTACTTGTTGTTTCATGTGATTTTGTGTCATAGTCAGGTTGTCCTTTAATATTTGGAGAACTTGTTGTTGATGCTCGATGTGATCTTCCATTGCTTGAACCTTAGATTTTTGTTTTAGAGAAGAAGTGATGGAAGAAGGGTGGTATCCATAGAGTGAAATAAATGGTTTCATTTTTGTTGCAGTATGAAAGGAAGTGTTATACCACCATTCTTCCAAGGGTAACCATTTGAACCATTGTGTTTGTTTATCAGAGAAAAAACAATGAAGGTAGATTTCCAGACATTTGTTCACTATCTCAGTTTCTCCATTAGATTGAGGATGATAGGATGAGATATGAGTCAACTGAGTACCCAAACAAGAAAGAATTATGTCTAAAAATGTCCAGTGAAGATGGGATCTATCTGACTTACAATAATCTTTGGGCTTCCATGTAGCTTTTGAACTGTCTCCATGAATGTGGTGGCAACTGTACTAGCTTTGAAGGGATGAGAGAGTGCACAAAACAATGCATACTTGGTCAGTCTATCAACAATCGCCATGATGACATTGTTTCCTTCATACTTCGGTAACCCTGTGATGAAATCCATGGAAACCTCCTCCCATTGCTGACTTGGGATGGATAATGGTTGTAAAATACTTGGGGTCTTAATTTTTTCTACCCTCTGTTGCTGGAAAACCAAACATTTTGCCACAAACCTTTGAACATCAGTTTTAAGGCTATCCCAAAAGAATTCCTTCTTGATCCTATGGTAGGTTTTCAAAAATCCCTAGTGCCCTCCTACCAGAGAGGTGTGCAATTCCAATAGTACCTTCTGTTTGAGTTGGGAGTTATTACATAAATATAAGTGATCTTTGTACCATAGTGAATCATTTTTCCATGTAAATATATTTGATGCACTGGAATCCTGCTACAACCTTTGAATGAGAGTCTACACATTTTCCTCATTCTTCCATTCATCCCTTGCTTCTATTATCCAATCGGGTTGGATCATCAAGATAACATAGAGAAAGGCCTTAGCATATTTATACTTTATTGAGAGTGCATCTGCCATAATATTTTTCTTCCCCTTTTTATAGATGATTTCAAAATCATAACCCAATATCTTGGTCACCCATTTCTTTTGTTCTTCTGAAGATAGACTTTTTTCCAAGAAGTATTTAAGACTATCATGATCAGTTTTGACCTTGAAGTGCCTACCTATTAGGTAAGGGCGCCATTTCTTCAATGCATGTATTATTGCCATCATTTTGTTCTCATAAATGGGTTTGTGTAAGTCCTTTCCCTTGAGTGGTCGACTTTCAAAATCCAAGGGCCTTCCTTCTTGCATTTAGACGACACCAATTCCATTTCCCGAGGCATCACATTCCAAAATAAAGGTCTTTCTGAAGTCTGGAGTGGTCAAGACAAGATCTTTTCACATCACATATTTAAGTTGTTCAAAAGCTTTAGTTGCGTTTGGAGTCCATGAAAATGCATCCTTATTAGTTAGTGTCATTAAAGGTGTTTCTATTCTTCCATAGCGTCGAACAAAATTGCGGTAGTAACCCGTCAAATCCAAAACTCCTCTAAGATTCTTCAATGTTTTGGAAATCGTCCATTCCATCATGGCCTTAATATTGTTAGGGTCTACCTTGACACCTTCATGAGATACAATATGACCCAAATACTCTACCTCCTACAATATGACCCAAATACTCTACCTCCCCACCCCAAAGAAACATTTGGATGGTTTGTTATATTTGTTGCTCCTTTTAGTAGTTGTAGCACCTTGTCAACTGCCACACATGATCCTCCTAAGACTTGCTATAGATTATTATATCATCAAAAATACTAACACAAATTTTGAAGGAAGGGGATTAAAAATGGAATTCATCAACCCTCTTGAATGTGGAAGGTGTGATTTGTAAGGCCAAAAGGCATGACCAAAACTTCATAATGGCCTTCATGATTTTGGAATGTTGTTTTGGTATATCTTCTTCCTTCCATTCTGTTTCCATGATACCTTTGGAATGGAGATCCCACTATTCTCACCACACTTATGTCCCTTACTGTACTTGTTGTCACAATTAAAAGCATAAACCTTTTGCTTTTTATTTCCTCCAATTGTAGAGGTGTCAACCTTGTATGTTGAGGTGTTTTAGAAGAAGGGAGCAATATTATCCTGCCTAGATGTTAGGATTGGTCCCTTCTAGTAGCCATAACCATATTTTTACTTTCAACATTTCTTTACAATTCTAAATTCATTCTCCATCGATTTTAGTCTCAAAGGTGAAACTCATGTTCAATGTTATCCCTTAAAGTTCCTATGAATAAATCAATCTCAAGTGATCATCTCGAATATTTGTTACCTTTATATTCAATATTTGGAAGTTCTCACGTTCTCTGTAAATGAACCCTTTTTCTTGAAATTTATCAATTGTCTAAAGAAGGTATTGCCCCTTCTACCCTCATAGTGTGATATCATTTCCTCCCAGTGAAAGTTGTCCAAGTGACGAGTGATTTTGTGAGAACAAAGCCATCTATTTCACCAATAATACAAATTGATTCAATTCTAAATATAAAGAAGCAATTTTGTACCTTTTGTGTAGGTGGTACATCATTTAGATCAAAGAATTGATCCATCCAAAGTATTCATGATGTGATTGGTTCCTTGCCATCAAAAATTCCTCATATTGATCTTAGGAACTTGGTTGGTCTTCAACCCAAAGTTGGATTTCTTCCATTCTTGATTCATCTTCTCGGCCATGAATTTCATATATATTTTCACTTTCAGGTGTCCCTCTATTAGGAAATATTTCAATCCTTCCACGTTCTCCCTTTTTAAACCATACATCATCCCTTGTAGTTCACCTTTTATCACTGTCTTCTTTTGTAAATAATTTATGTCCCACGATTTCTTCACCTTCATCAAGAGTCCAAGTAGGACTATCCGAAGGATTATTTGGTGTATACTTCCATTTTTTGGTGGCAGGTTGTCCAAGTATCACTTTAAACCTTTGATTTTGAGGTGGTTCCCATGCATAATCTTCTTTCTATTGTATCTCAAAAATTTGGCCCTTCTAGGTATGGAATTTTATTTTTGTGTTCTCTCTGACATTTTCTCCTGTAATGCCATAGGTCTGATCAAAATTGATGTGCCAAGTGGAATTTATGGTAACTTCCCACAACTTTCTTATTTTTTTTCCTCTAGGAAATCTCACTTGTATAGCATGCCCCACAATAAAATAATTGATATACAATTCTAAAATTGTACCAGAAATATCAGACTCATTCCACTATCTAATGCAACTTGTCTCACTCAATTCTGATACTCTAGAATAAGTTATGATTTTTGGACCCAAACCACCTTCTTGGAGACTAGTCAATAGGACTATTCATATACCCTATCTTCATTGTGGTGTATCTAATAAAATATAAGATGAACTAGAAGTTGAATGTTTTTTCATAGATACTTTAATAACTTTTGTGAATATCTTGTGGATTTCAGAGTTTGAAACACTATAGAAAAAATGGTCTAGTGAAAATTACGAGATGACTCCACCTCAAGATGATTCCAAACCCCTATATTACATAATTTTGTATCCTCGAAAGTATAATGCCTCCTGGATCTGAAATTTAACCCAACGTACCTTGGATTTGTCTAATAAATATACTCTAAGGGTTCCTTCTGAAACGTTGTAGAAAAAAATTATAGCTAAAATGCTAAGGTAAGTTCTCGATGTAGTAGTGGAACCTCAAGACCTTGGAGAGCTCTCGATGCTACCATATGTTAGAATCAAAATAACATAAAAACTTCATAATAAGTACTCAACTCCTTGAAAAGAGATAAATTTGTGATAACAATGCCACTTTGAGGGGCAACGCCCTATACACCATATAAATTTCCAAATACAAGATGATTCCAAAACAGGTACCCTCTCCTCTCATATATATATAGGAGACCCGGAGGCAAACTCTACAACCACGACCCAAGACTCCACATAAATAAAATAACAATACTAATGTAATATTCCTTAATTATAAGTAACGTACAATTATTTAGGGCTTACCGGTGTACTCTAGACCTGATAAATATCTACAAATGTGTGGTTCATAAATGAAGTGCATTAACAACCTCTACATCAAGGTAACTCAAGAGGCATTTTATTAATTGAAGTTTATGTTGATGATATTATTTTGGAAGTATTGAGGATAGGTTACCAGAAATTTGCAAAGGATATGCAAAATGAATTTGAAATTTAATTACTTGGAGAACTATCCCTCTTTCCGGGTCTTCGACATGTCAAAGCAACCAAGGACTTTTCATTTCAAACTAAGTATATAAGAGAATGCTAAAGAGGTTTGAATGGAATATTTCAAACCAAGCATTTCACCATATGCAAACTAGTTGTAAGCTGAGAAAATATGATGATTCAAAGTCTACATACTGCAGGGCAATATTAAAATAATGATTGGTAGCTTACTATATAAACATCCAAACCAAATGTAATGAAGGAAGTTGGACAGATGGCACAATTTCGCGAAACAAAAGGAATAACATGTATTAGAAGTGAAGATGATTTTCAAATATCTCAATAGAACAAAAGAGTTTGGATTGTGGTATCCAAAGGAAAGGATCACTCTATTTCCCAAGATAGATGTAGATTGGGAAGGTTGCATTGATGACACAGCACCACAAGTGGATAACGCTCTACTTGGGTGAGTCTTTACTATCGTATAAGAAAGAAAAATCATTAGTATCCTTATCTACGAGAAGCAGAGTGTAATCAAGTAACAACAACATGTTGTACACAGTTCTATGGATGAAACAAACTCCTCGACAGATATACAAGCTGAGTATGATGAGCTCCATTCCAATCTATTGTGATAATACAAGTGGCACTAACACCTAAAAAAACCTGGTGATGCACCCAAGATGAAGCACATTCCAACTAAGTATCACTTTTCTATGGGAATAGGTTGCAAATAAGAACATCGTGAGTTGAGTATAAATGTTAAACAAGTGGCAACATATTTACAAAACCGCTCATGGGAAGCCTTTTGAGTATCTCAACGAGACTCGGAGAAATTTCTACTCCAAAATTAATGTTTTGAATGCTTATCTTATATGTCTTAGATTTAACGAGGGAAGCACCATAGAGTACCCAGGGTCGGGATATCAGCTTGGGGAGTATCCCCAAGGACATTCTCAAGGAGAGCCCCACATGCCCTTCCATTGATGACAAGGGGAGATTTATCGATGCAGTAATACAGGCATGGTTCCAGAGAGCGATGCTGTGGGAGCATGAGGACATGATTCTATATTGGCAAACATAGTGTTGCTTACCAATTCCAAAGAGGGGATATTTTTTATTAATGGGTTATTGTCATTGATGTCAACCCCAGAAAGTCCTGGTAGGAGAATTCGGTAGCAATCAAAGGTTTGGGTAATGGAAACCAAGTTTGTTTGATGGATAATGGTATTGAGTTTTTATATATTTGAAGGAATGAATATTCTATATGGATTGTACATTTCACGCCATTTCCATTGGCATGGAATGCTCACATAACTCCTCACCACAGAGAGTATGGCCATGTGAAGTTGGAGAACCCTATGAGTCATCTAGAAGCCCCAAAGGGTCAAAAGTAGTGTGTTTGCAAAGAATAAATTATTTCAATAATAAAGTCAAGTGATGAGTGTAATATAATTCAAAGAGGATACAAAATAAACTATTTAAATAATAAAGTTAATGGATAACTACCAAGGACAAGTAGTTAGAAGTGGTTAGCCCCTAAAATAAAGAAAGTGGTTTAAGAGATTTTAGAAGGTAAAATATAAATTTAAGTGATGATTGTACTATAAGTAAAAGTGGATATAAAACAAATTGTTTAAATAATAAAGTTAATGGATAAATTACTAAGTGGGACAAGGGTTAAAGTGGTTAACCCTAAAATAAGGAAAGTGGGTTAAGATGGTTAAAAGGTAACCCCTGAGGAAGCTACATGAAAGTATAAATAAGAGGCAAGGCTCTTCATTTTAATCACACTTACATATTGAATATAAAAGGACCTGAGGTAATCAAAGGATATATAAGCCGAATTTCCAAGGAAAGTGAAGAAAATAAGTACGAAATGCAAGGAGAATACATTCTTTCATTGATGCTTTCTAAGGCAGGTTATTTACAGGTCATCTCACCATTTTCTAATAATTCTTTTTCTATGTGATTCAGACCTTGAAAGTGGGAGGCCATTGAGGAAACATATCCGTAGTTTTTGTAAAAATTCCGTACTATAATGCTTTTTTAGTTTTGGAGTTACAGCTGGAAAATAGAGTTTTAGGTTGGGGTCCCTCAAACCAGTCTTTAAAAATTAAAGGTGTTTTGGGTCAAAAAGTCATAACTTCTTCATAAAAGATCCAAATTCAAGAAGACCAAATGTATTGGTTAGAGTATAGTTTTTAGTATTCTTTGTAAAAATTTTTAGATCCATTCAACAACATTTTGTGTGGAGGCACACTATACAAGCTCTTGCTCTAGAATAAGCCAGACCAACAAGGTATGTCATTTTTGCTATAAATCCTTTCCTCGAGAGGTTCCTAGTGAAATATGGAGGAATTCATAAAAGACACTGACGAACATTATGTACCATTTTCAAATCTTTATTCATTACAGTACATAGTTATTCTTATTGCAGTTAGGGTTGTTGACTAATCCAAAATTAGTCATGTGAGGCTAAAAGTTTGATAAAATGCTAGTCCTCTTTTGTTGTTAAAGTTAAGGAAGGCTTCTAGTGTGTATGTGATCATATACACCAAGTCTATTATAGAGTTACAAATAATATTTGGATGATGAAATTGAAGAGGGATTTGGTTGAGGTAAAATGTTGCACATGGTTGAGACAAGTAGTTGATGAGTTGACACATACATGAGGTGTGGCTAGTTGATGATGTTGGTACATCTTGATGAGTCATATTTTATGTGTATTTTATGCATTATTCAGACACATTTGGTGCATGGTTGATGCATTCGCTGATGGTACAAGTTGAGGTACGTGTTGGTGCATGGTTGATGCACTTGTTTATGGTACGTGTTGATTATAAAAGGAGGGTGCAAGTTGGTATGGTTGATGCACTTGTTTATGGTACGTGCTGATTACAGTTGTTTGGTATAGGCTGGTGGCTGGTTTATGCACTTGTTTAAGTGGTATAGGTTGATTAATAAAAGTTGATCGGTATGGGTTTACAAAAATATATCTCACAAAGTTGATAGTGTGATACCTGTCCATCATTCTACTTTTAGTGTAGCCACCTTCCGGTTGTAAATGAGAACATAGGTGGTTGTAGCCCCCTTCGGGTTGTAGCCAAAGAATTGGGGGAGTTGGAGCTCTCTTAGTTGTAGCCTAAGAAACTAGGGGTCAGAGCCTCCTTCCAGCTCCACGAAACAAAGGAAGTTGAAAGCTTCCAATGAATGTAATTCTTTAAAGACACAAGAAAAGAATTATGTGGGTTTTTCCCGCTTTGGGTTTCCAAGTAAAATATTGGTGTATTGTGTATGTATGATTGCTCATTTGTTCATTGTTTATTTACTCAAGAATTATTGGATGATAATGCTACATTGATATAACACTTTTAATAAGGCTAAAAAGGATTAAATTTCTCTATTATTGATTCACCCTCTCTCTCAGTAATCCAAGAACCTTAACATTCTTCAGTCTCGACCTTTGATCATATTGTTTCAGAGGCATCCCTATTAAGTAGCACTCTTTCCTTGAGTACCTTTGTTCATATTTAACCATATTTCAACCTTCTCACCTATTAGGAAAACCATATGTCCACACTTCCATTGTCTTAGCTTCATGCATACTCATTACTTATGCTTTATCATGAAACATGGATGATATCTTTCTTACTCAACATCCCCAATTGGTATGCATATTTTTAATCTTGAAGTCTTTTTTTTCTTTCAAATAATAGTTCCATGGAGATTCTTTCTACATTGCACACCAACCGATGCCCTCATCGTAGTTCCCTCGCTGTCCATTCCACATTTGAATAACTAACCTTTCCTTGTTTCTCATACTTGAAGAGTAACTATGAAAATGAAAATACTTTCTTGTGCCCAACATCCAGGCCTCTGAATCCTCATCCTTATTGCGTTCACCATCAAATGTGGTGATACTTTATTCATTTGGCCTTGTAACCTCATCCACCCCATACCTCTCTTATGTTTCCCTGATAGGAATGGACCAGTCCACATGCCCCTTCCTATTTGAATGCCTTGGGGAGGGATGGTGATTCCTACCAACACTTCTTTCTTTTCTCCTCTCATCATGAGAATCGTGACTTCCTGATTTGCTTTTAACTCAATCTCCATCCAGCATTTGTCTATATTTTCCAAGTTCCACATTAACTTAATGTTAAATCTTTCTTCCTTCTCCTTGATTTCATAATTCTTTCATTATCATCTTTATAACTCTAGACATCATATTGCATAATTTTTATGGTCTCTACCAAGTTCATGTTTTTTTCTCTTTGTCTCCATGCCCATTGGATTTTTTTACCTAAAACCCCACACCCATACCAAATATTCTACCCTTCATCATTACAATTATAAGTTCCCTTGGGGAATCATCCATGTATTGGTTTATTGATCTTTATGTTGAAGTCTTCTTACTTCAAATATTTTGATTCATAAATAATTCCATTTATGATTTCTTATGAATTCCACATCCTTTTTAATACATTCTTGAGTGAATAAATATTGACCTGCTTTCCATGAATTGTCATAACTAACTCTATTGTCCCCCTTCAAAATATTTGAGCAGGAATATTGTTAATGGCATGACAGGGAAGAGAAATTCATTAGCTCGAGCATCATAGCTTTGATGCTTAACCACCATCTGAATATCTTAGAATTAGAGATTAACCATTGGTCCATTATCTTGGCTATAAGAACGCTCAACATGACCTTGATACTCAGTAACCGTATGATCTGGAATCTGGTTCAATCTCATCCGTCAAAATATTTCACCCATATTTAGAAATTTTTCTTAAGTTTATCTCAGTTTCACGAGTCCATTTCATTCATGTTTTAACTTTCGCCTCCTCCAAAAGGCATTGTGGTGTTCCGTCGTATCCATTATACACCTATACTAGTCATTTTCTCTGAGATCTCAAATTAACGGCCCACGATGATTTCCTTATGACTCATCACCTCTGTGATATCCTTCACACCCGTGAAGTCTTGATACTTAACCAAATATTGAAATGTTCACTGCGGGTTCAGGTGATCCCATATTTCTTTTACTCTTAGAACTCCATACACTTGTCTATCTTATTGATGCTTATGACTTAGACAAATCTTGAAATGTCACGGTGCTTCGCGGTTTATTAGCTTTTCACCGCCATACTCTTCACACTCAGAGTCTTGGTGCTTATCCATATTTCCATAACTCCACCATGGGTTTGTGATTTTCGTGGGATTGACAGTTTGCCTACCACATGGCTCCAAATCACCTCCCAACTATCATTCCATCCAAAATGTACCTACCACCATGGAAACACATATTTATGCTCTCCACGTCATGTTGATGTCATCGTACGAAAAATGCCCAAATTTTTCTTCCAAATTTGTCAAATTTCACATTTTTTCCAAAATGCCAAGAATACATAATTTTCAATTCTTCCTTCGACCAAAGCATTACAACTCTATAGTTAAACTTCACCCGAATATTTTTTATCCTATAAACCCAATTCGATCTTTGCATAATATTTTTAACCTTTCCTCGTCAAATTTCTCTCATGAATTCTTTTGTGGAAATTGGGGCTTTTGCCAAATTTTGTCCTAGGCACCATGGACGCTCTGTAAACTCAAAAATTTAGCCATATATGTGCCTTCATTTTCCCATTATAAATTGTAAATTTCTTACTTTTAATTTTCGTGCTCGATTCTTCACATTACCCAAGAGATTTCTCTCAATTTTACTGTAATAATTAACTCAAATCAAGCATAATGCATACATAAATTAATTCTCTAAGAATTTATGCTTCAACATTCTGCTAACTTGGTCCATCCAGGCTCAATTTTGAAAAATGGGCTCGATAATTCATCTCTTGTAACATTCCCAACCACCCCGGCTACTACCAAATGTAGGGGCCTAATAGCTCTTAACGCCAAATAATTACATAAATTGTAACAAGATTGATTTAGAAAATTCACTAATTTCTTTAATTGAGCAAAATAGTAAAATTCAAATATTCCTTTTAATTGAGCATTCGCATATAAATTTATCAACAATAATAAAATTTTATAGAAAAATAAAACAAATACACAATTTAAATTAATTAATCATGTTAATTCATTTGCTGCCTTGTTGTTATTTCCTTCATTTAATACACCCAATTCTCAGCTTCAAAACCTACTATCCTCTCTGCCAACTAGGAAAACTACCTAGCTCTGTGGATATAATATGGATATCCCGCCCCTCAAGGCCCAAAACCTCCAGCAAATTGGTGCCTGTATTGATCCAATCCAACTCCAAAACTCAACTCCCACTCTCTGCAAATCTAGGAGATCCCCATCAAACAATCCCCCCAATCTCCCATAAAATGATAATGCCCTTCGTAAACCCTCCTCCCTCCATATCCTTCCCTTCACCGCCTCATGCATTTACTTCTTTACCTACCCTAGTTAATGCCCCTTATCCTTTCTTTATTATTTTATCCTCTCATAATATGTTATCCCTTTCCTTGTACGTAACCTTTTCAATTTAAAAAATATAACTTATTAATCTTTTAAATTTAATACTCATGTTATTAAATGTAATAGGTAGTTAATTAATTAATTAATTAGTAACTACCACTATCATTAGATCAATCTTGTTTATTTATTAACATGGTAGGCAAAATTAATTACCTAATAAATCTTTTACTTAATAATCTCTAAGTATATATTCAACTAGGGCTACAGCATACACCACTCTTCGTGAAACTTCGTCCCCAAGTTAAGGTGTCTTATGGTACAAAGGGAAAGAAACTTGGTTCGCATTCATAACAAGAACTAACATTATCAAGTAGTAAGTCAAGAAAACTCATACATACTAGTGTATATGTACAAGAAATGCATGAACTTCTTGACTTACTTACTAATAATCAAAACTATCATCCCTTAGTAATTTATGTATACATTCAACCCAGTCAGCAAGACTTACCTTGGGTCTTTTATAAAAGACAACGAGCCAATCAATTGTTTGAGAAACTTTTTAATTACTACTATTATCCGGGTTCAACAATTTTATTTTAAACAATTGTGGTTTAGCTACGTAATAATGAATATTCATATACACATATTTCTTTTTTTTTTGAAGGGAAAAACATTAAATTCCACCATCGCATGCATCTCCATACTCACTCCAACTATTACTACTCATCCTTCCTCCTCAACCTACTTCCATCTCCATTCATATCCTTCCCATATCAAGTACTATCTTGGAGCTACAACTATATTTACTCTAACTCCAACAAACCTCGTATGTATGTCGCTATCTCGGCCTCAGCCTCTGTATCCGGACAGCCATTATCACACGTCTTGGGGAGTGTGTGAACTAACACCATCCTCCGATGATTTTAGGTTTCGGAGGATACACGGGTGGGAAATTCCTCCACCCTCCTAACAGGACTAGGGTCCACACACTACAAATGGAGGATACATGGTGGGAATGCCTCCACCCCTCCTAACAGGACTAGGTCCACACCCCACAATGGAATGCACAAAGGGCACCATGTTGTTGGAGGTTTTGTCATCAAGCATTCAGCCATGTTGTCATCACCTGAAATCATGCATTGGTCCACATATCATAGCAATGCATCCAAACCAATATAAATTTCACATACTAATATTCCTATACTATAATGTTTCTTGGTTAGTGGTCTTGATATCCACTTTCATCATCATTATCTCTTGGCTATTTCCCATAGCCCATAACCCATTAGTCTGTGTAATACAAACTCATACATTTATATGCATTATCATCATGTAATTGCATCCTATCATCATTTCAATTTGGTCTCCTCACTGATAAATTAACATCAAATTTTTCCAAGTAGAAATAGATATCATAATATCCCATAATTCACTTCCGACACCCATTCATAAAGATTACTATTTACCCAAAATAGATTGTGACTTACATCCAACATCATCTTAATAGCATTTTAAACATTCATTAAATTCACATTCTCACAAAATGTCACATCATATACATCATCATCAATAACATTTAAACATTCAGAAATTTACATTCACATAATAGATTGCATTACATACATCATCATCAATAACATTTAATCATCTATAAAAAGTTCATACATTTAAAGTTTAGGTGTGTCACTTAATAGTTTCCACCGTATCTAGAAATAAAGTATATAGGCCCCCGTGTAATCCCTCGTCTAAGCTGTGCTGGGTGGTGTTACATACACCCCACTCGAAACATGTTCTTGAGGTGGCCGTGAGGGATAGTCTCAGCCCCATAGTGTCTCAAGGCCTTCCCAAGTAGTATATCTCGGACTATACTTGTCCCACTGACCTTAACTTAGTCTACCGGGGACATTCTAAGTCAGTCGGACTCACGGGTCCAATATATGAACGGTTCACCGTGAGGGTTCCTAACCGACAATTCGCACCCTTCCAATTTATTTATGTGATTCATCATTAGGTATCATAATGACAAAACGTATACATGGTAAAATACATTATGAGTTTTATGTAAGTGGGGTGGCAGTATGAGACCATAGGCAATGGGTCCAATTTTCTCTGATCCTCGAATGGTTCTATAAACTGAGGTGACAATTTTGTCCCTTCAACCGTATGGTACTCTTATTAGGCCTCGATGCTTAATGAAAACCTGGTCTCCTACTTTATAACTTCGGTCGGTCCTTTGTGCATCCTGCATAACTTTTATGCCTATCCCGTAAGCCTTTTAGTCTCTCGCCTAATTTGAATCACTTGCTCCTCCATTTATTGAATCAATTCTCGCCCAACTGCTACTCGGTCTTCTAGTCTATCCCAACTCAATGGTATCTGCATGGCCTCTCATACAAAGCTTCAGAGGGGTGGCATTTCGATGGAGCTCTGAAAACTGTTATTGTAGGAAAACTCTACCAAAGGTGGTACTTCTCCCACTGGTTTGGATTATCCATTACATACATCCTGGCATGTCTTCCATGACTTCATTTACTCTCGCTTCCCATCTGTTTCTGGATGATAAGTTGTTCTAAGTTCAACTGAGTCCCAACGCTGACTACAGAACTTCTTGTCTAGAACCTAGAAGTGAATATGGAGTCCTTATCTGAAATGATCTTCTTAGGTATCCCAAGTAAATGGATAACCTTTCTTACAAACACACATGCCACATCAGCGACATCGTAGTGTCTCTAACCGAATGAAATGAGCACTCTGGTTAACTTGTATCCACTATCACAAGAATGGACCGGTGGTCTGAGATGTGATGGCTAAACCCCACAAAAATCCATAGAGATGACTTCCCACTTGGACATAGGGACATCATGTGGCTATAGGAGGCCTCGCCAAGTGATGGTGGTCGGTTTTCACTTGTTGATATTCTAGGCATTTGGCGATGAAATGGACTACATCACCATGCTCACCTACAGAAGCAAGAGCTTTCCTATACTAAGTACATCTTCTTTCAATAATCTAGATGAGCACAAATAGTGTTTATGGGCTTCCTTCAGTATGTTGTTTCGAATATCCCCATTCTCGGGATGTACATCCTTCCTCATCTTAATAGTCTGTCTGCTTCCGGACTATATCCTTCATACTTTTGATCTAACTTCCTCCCGCTCTCGAGGGTTTCAGTAACCTTTAAATACCAACTATCTCTGAGTTGTGTCAACAGATGTTCCCTCAGATTGACCTTGAAGGCTACCAAGGAGAAGATAATGCTGGGTTCCCATCCCAAGGCAGAATCATGTACACATTTTCCTCTTCTCCTTGATGTACGATATATCAAAATCGCACTCACTCATAAACTCACCCCAACGCCTTTGCCTGGCATTCAGACTCTTTGAGTGAAGAGATGTTTTAAACTTTGATGAACTGCTTGAGTTCAAAGTTTCTCCCCACAAGATAGTGCTTCCAAACTTTCAGAGCTAGCATTACAAATACCAACTCTAAATCAATGAAGTCACAGATAACTCTTTAATGCTTCTTCAACTTCTTGACGATAAGCTATCACCCTCCATCCTCACAGACAGTGGCTCCCATCCCTTGCTTTGAGGCATTTGTGAAGACTGTGAAGTCCTTTTCCATATTCGCCACACGTAGAATTGGCGCACTAGTTGGTAACCTCTAAGCTCCAATGAATGCACTATCACACTCTTCATTCATTCATACCTGACCCCTTGTGCTGTAAGGTGGTGATGGGTTTTCGCTATTTTGAGAATCCTTTCACAAATATCTGGTAATAATCATAGCCCCATGAAGCTTCACCTCATGGACATTTTTCGGTACTGGCCACTCCACAATGGCTCTTTACCTTTCTCGTGGTCCATAGAGATTCCTTCACGGAATGATATGACCTAAATATGATTCTCTTCTCGAAGAGGAACACTTCTAGAACTCCCATACAATTTGTTCTCTAAGGTAGGACAACACTATTCAAGAGTTCTCATGTTCTATTTCATTCTTTGGAATAGATGAGGATGTTATCTAAAAATATTTGTACAAAACGGTCTAAGTATTCTATGGAATACTGCTCATGAGGCTCATGAATACCGAACATTAGTTAATCTAAAGGTACTACAACAAACTCAGAATGTCCAAACCGAATTAAAGGCATTTTGGGATATCACCTTCCTAATCCTTAACCGATGATACCTCGACACAAATCAATCTTTGAGAATACCGTTCTTTCATCTAATCAAGAGGTCATCTATTCAAGTACATTGGTACCCATTTTCATCAGAAAGTATTGTTCAAGTCCCCAGAGTCTATACCGTAAGGATCCGGCCCTTCTTCTTTACAAAATTAATGGCCCGCCTCTGGTGAAACATCGGGCCTTATTAGTTCTAAGTCCAGTAACTCTTCAACTGTGACGGTAATTCACAAAGTTTCAGCGCCGTCATCCTATACGGAGTATTGGAAATTGGCTCCGCACCATGATTTAGCTCAATGGTAAAATCAAGCTCACTTCGTGAGGGGTAACCCCCGTAACTCGTTATCCCCGAAATTATGACAATACCGGTACCGAACCAATGAGGGTCCCTTCCTCTATCTAATCGCTTCCACTGCTATAAAGTCTACACCCTTGCCTCAAGCATCACTTAACCTTCATAGTTGTATAAAGCGTAATCTACACTTTTCTCTATACACCCTCGGATCTCTACCGGTCTTCCTTCATCATCGGCACAGCAACCTCTTTATGCAAAACAACTTTACCAAAGCTCAATGGATTGCTAACCAATCCATTCCAATGATTAGGCCATACACCCCTAGAGCAGTGACGTATACCTTCAACCCGGTAGTACACACCCCCGCATCTACTATATAATTATCACCACTAGGGTCCCACCGCTTGTTTTTCCCCCCGAAGCCATCTCTCGATGAGTTTAAAGTCATCGTACTGTGAGGGCTGCCAACCCACTTTTCTAATGCATGTGGTGAAATGAAACTATCTGTCGCACTATAATCAAACAAAATCTTGACATTGATATGATGAAGGTGATTCTGATGAATCCACCACCGTGGATTGATGTTCGGCCCGACGATTATTAACCGCCGGGCAGAATCCGGGTGATCAATGTACTTGCTCTCCCCATCGGTGCCTTTCCTTCTCTATGCACGTAACCGATTGTAACCGGCAAATACCGGTAATGGGTTCCTCCGCACTCCCCAACAAAACCCGAGATTGACCAGGTAATCATTACAGGACTGCCTCTCAAATGAGTTCCTTCCCTTGTAACCCCTACCCCTACTAGTTATCCCCTGAGATGGTCATGGACCTGCTTCACCATATGTATGAACGATGCTACACTGCTCATTGAAATCCCCGTGAACCACCGGCCCTTGGCGCTGACTGCTACCATATATGGCGGGCTCGAGCCCTCCCTAGGAAATTTCTACCTTCCCTACAAATCCGGACGACGCTGAAATGTCGGTCTTGTACCCCGGTTAAGTTCATGTGTTCATCCACATAACACACATTTTCCAATAGCCTTTCATTAACAAGGGTTTCCACATCCGCAATTCATACTCTTATCTTAGGTTCAATCTATAGACAAAGCGTTATGCCCGTCGTTGTTCATTATCCATATACAAAACATATTTTGACCAGCTCCATAACCGATTCATATTCTTCTACGGTTTTGTTTCGTATCTAAAGGTACGAAATGCCCCTACCCTCTGTTCTCATAGGCGTCGGGTAGATATTTCTATCTGAACCCATCCTCTAAAAGTTCCCAAGATACTGTGTCGCGGGTAAGGTGCAATTGTCTTCCAGGTTACCCCACCGCCTGCTGCCTCTTTAACCAAAAATTGTGGGATCTTCGGGCCTTTGAGTTGAACGATAGTCCCTTAAGGAAAACACCTTATCATGCCTTCCAAACATTCTTCCATGCGTTCATCGGAGCGTAATCTCCTAAAAATCCCGAAGTTTGATCTTCTACAATTTTCTAGTTATGTCTTCGGGTGGAGTCCCTCCCACTGAATCCCTCGACGCTTCAGGACTACCCGTTCTGCATTTGCAATTCCACTTCAAATTCCTCATGTTTATCGTCCTTAAAGTCTCGCTGGCATGGCTTCCAACGAAATGCAATATGAGGGTTGCCCGCAATGGTGGCGTCAAGTATGTTGGTTGTGCTTAGACGACGTCAGCCTTCAATTCTCGAAGTCCTCGACTCATCCCCGTATGCTTTGACCTCGCATCAACCCAAGTTGTCATATGAGTTCTAGGACGCTTCAAATTGGTGCTACTTAAAACTTAGAAACAGGGTTAGCGTGAAAAGTTTTCTTTACTTGCTCATAAACGTATTATTACTCCATTAGGGATTGGCTAGGTTAGCTGGGATTAAGCATCTAAGCTGTTGATTTCTGTCTCCTATGAAGGAAAAAAATTATTGCCCCTCGTCTCGTAGCTAATTCAGCCTTGTGCCATACTCGCCACTTCCTATGCTTAATATCCTAGTGCATATACAATTCTTCCCGCTTGTCCTAGTTCAAGTTCTTTAACTTTTCACTTAAAACTTTGTTTAAAGTGACTGACCTTATGTTTATTAATCCTATACAGTTACAGCATACCTATTGAAAATGGGCACAATTAATGATCTTTTAATCTTTATTAACCTAAAACCATTATCTGACGGCTATGCACAAGATGCCGGGCATATTCTTGGGTCAGCCCTCCAAAATCAATGGGTCGATTTATTGTTCATAACTTTCTTTGCATTTATCAAGGCATCCTATAACATGTTTACTTTTTAACATTTACCTAATCACATTAAAAAAAAATTGTTGTAAGGATATATAATTGGCCCACGCTTTTTAAAAAATAAGATCGAACTGCAGACCTTTAAATAATTATTCCACAACCTAGTTACATTTCAATGCTCACCGGGCTATGTACCTTTTATTGCTAACCACCACTGTACCACTTATGGCTGTGCTAGTTTATTAAAAGCTAATAATCTAGACTAAACTTAATCCTAAGCTCAATCACTTCATCAACACTTCCCTGAAATTAATATTATTATTAGTGCTAATTAATTAGTCACTAATTTACTTAATCCTTCCTATTAATTATTATTTATATTTTTCCAAGGCACATACATGGTGCTATGTTTGGTTGTTCCCAAGGTTTAGGTAGTGGGTGGTCGTGGGTTCTAAACCCGTCTTCTCCGGAAAAATTTTAATCTAAACCAAATTTAATCTAATCTCTAACATCATTAATTAACTTTAATGTAAATTAACTTTACACTAAATAAAAACAATTACTTAAAATTATTATTACACTAATTTAACCTAAATTAACTTTTGCACTTAATTTTTAAATTAACTTGACCTAAATTATATATATATATATATATATATATATATATATATATATATATATATATATATTACACTAAATTATTTTTACACAAAAATAATAATAATAAAAATAAACGAACACACATAAAAAAAATATAAAAATTTTAGTAAACAAAACATAAAAAAAAAAATCAAAATAATTTAAAAAAAAAGAGTGTGGGCACGCATGGATTCCACGTGCCCGCCTTTCTCTTCATACCTAACCCTAAAAACCTACACCTGCCTGCTCTTCGAACCCTACGTGTCCTTCCTCTGCCGCCTCCTTCTCATCCCCCAAGACCTTCCTCGCTCAGCCAGTGTAGCGTTGAGCTATAAATTTGCCAAATTTTTCTCTACAAGACAAGCGTGGATCTGTAACATGACATTCCTTGAATCTTGTAGCAACCAACACCATGTTATTTGTTGTCATATAAACCCTCGGCTCGACTTGAGCTAATCTTTTTCGCTGAAACAATGCAGCGATACTACGCAGGAGCAAATATAAACCCTTGGCTGGCCTTTTCACAGAGAACCCTGCTGCCATCATAATTTTTTTTTCATTTAATTGAGTGCTTCAGTTATTTGAAGCTCTTGAAGCTATGGAGGAGGATCACTACCAGGTGTTAGGGTTACAGTCAGGCCGAGAGGGTTCAAAAATTTCATTGGCCGATATCCGCAAGGCCTACAGAGCTCGAGCCCTTATTTGCCATCCCGACAAAAGGCCCGACGACCCCAATGCAACGTCCCTCTTCCAAAAGATCCAGACCACCTACGAGCTTCTCACCGATGAGACTGCCCGCAAGGCCTTCGATGAATTCATGTGGCTGAGGGATGAAAGGCTCAGCAGGGAACACCAGAGGGCCTTCGATGTCTCTTCGAAGCGCAGGAAAATGATGGACGAGCTCAATGAGCGGGAAAAGGCCTTTGACGCACATAAGAAGAAGGAGGAGAACAACAAGGCCGAGGAGGACAGAGCCGCGAAGAATATCCCTCTCAGTAATGCTTCTTCATTTCAAATCCAATACTTTCCCATGTTTGAGCCCTGCGATATGAAGTACAGTGAATACACGCCCTGTGAGGATCCCGAATGCTCAAAGAAGTTCACCAACGAGAAGCAGTTCATGAGAGAGCGCCATTGCCCAGAGAAGAATGAGCGTCTTAGATGTCTGATCCCGGACCCATCGAGGTACAAGACTCCATTTCCATGGCTTAAGAGTAGGGATTTCGCTTGGTATGCCAATGTGCCCCACAAGCAACTTACTGTGGCCAAGGCTGAGCAGAACTGGATTCGGTTTCAGGGAGATAGGTTTCAGTTCCTAGGCGGTGGAACCTCATTTCAGAATGGTGCAAAGGAATATATTCAGGGCATCAACAAGCTCATTCCTTTGACCGATGGCTCCATAAGGATTGCACTTGATACTGGCTGTGGGGTGAGTATATTTTCTCGAATTTTTTTTTTGGGTTCTTTGAAATTTTGTAAAACTGTGATAGAATTATAATATGCACTCAAGTTGTAAAAAAAAAATTGAACATGAGCGCAAGAACTAGCATGTTACTTTGGGAGAACTAGTAAATCACTTTCACTAACCTGGAAAGCCATCATTGACTTTAGTTTATTACAGACCACATTGTCACAATGGTTTGGGAGATGCACAGTAAGATCTCATTAGTCTACTTTCGTGTGCTCTAAAGAGAGGGCGGGCCTCAGTTGTATGAGTGTATTGCCCATCTGAAGTATTTCCATACTGCATCATGTGAAGGTTTCTGTTTACTATAATTTTTATTTTTATTTTTAGATATTTCTTATTACATTCTATAGTTCTTAAAGTACTTCTCATAACCTACTTTAAAAAAATCATGATTTGACAAGGTCTTCGAAAGATATCATCCTCTAGTCTTTTATTAATCTGTCATAAAGTGGCCTTTGGATCTTATTGCCCAAAGTAGTTGTCTTCATTAGAGTCCACGTAAATTACAGAGATAAAGTCCTCTTTCCTTTCTATATTTGGAAAAGTATGTGCTTAGAAGCAGAGCATAATTGTGTTGATATTATGGATTTGCATGAAAAGTAGCTTAATTACTTTCATTCTTTATCCAAGTTCGAGGAAAATAGGAGATACATTTATAGAGTATGTACATTGTCTAAACCAAACCGTTAGTC
>SNQJ01S0018425.1:38141-59159 GCA_010110895.2 Picea sitchensis | reverse complement strand
TTAATTAATTAATCAAAATTATAACCTTTAATTAATTAGTAACTACTTAATTAATATCATTAGATCAATCTTTGTTTAGTTATTAACATGGTAGGCAAAATTAATTACCTAATAAATCTTTTACTTAATAATCTCTAAGTATATATTCTACTAGGGCTGTTACACCAAACAAAACTCTCCCAATTATAGCTCTGATACCACATTGTAGCATCCCTAGTTTCCTGCTAGGCAAGGCCACTCCAAAAATCACGAATTCTGATACCCTTAAATTAAAGTATATATTTTTCATATGAACGGAGTTAAGCGGAATAATAACAACATACAACAACAATAATTCATACATATCTATAAGAGAGATTCCATGACATAAACTCATAATTACACACACAGTAATTTAAATAAGCACATGATGCACACTTATCTAATGAAATAAACACCAACTGCGTGCAGACCTTCCACATTCCTCCTAGACATAGGCCACACTGCTCATAATATTAGCAGTGGGTCTCTCCCATAATGGGGGTAAAATATACTAGGTAAAATGGAATCCTAAGCCAGTATAAGGTTTGATAATCAAGAAAAATTCTCAGCCCAAGGTGCCCAACTATTGAAACTATCCTATAGTCTCTCATTCCCCACATTCCTGTCCAACCCCAAGAAGTGTGCCCCTTCTTTTCTCAACAGTCCCTCAACTGCCCCACTTCCCTTCTGGGGCTTCAGCAATAGGTTAGAAAAGAAGTCTCAGAGCCCTATAGATATTTCCCAGTGCACGAGGGAACAATTCCCAACAATTTATCACCCAGATAAAACTACTCATGGACCTGACAACCCGCCTCTTCAACATACAGACCTGACAAACCACTTATTCAACTTCAATATTCCCAGGTACAAGTACAGGTATCGTTTGATAGCATGGATGAGTGAATGGTTAGAATTATGAATGAATTAATGAATCCATCCCCCCAAAAGATGGGAAATTACTTTATATCCCCCAATTTACATATGCATGTGTCCTTTATGACACATGGCACTCAAGGATCCCCCTTGTCCCCACTTTAGAAACTTAGGATATGTTCATATCCATAACTTTAGATTTAAAACATATTAATATAATTCCATTAGGCTTAGGCCCATTTCCCTTTCTAGTGGAGTTTACCCCCCCATCTATTTTGTTGGGTCGGTCTGCAGGAGTGATGTATTTTATTAATAGTATGAGTGTTTACATATTACAATAATAGGGACGTTGGACTTTTATAAATCTAGGCTCTCGACCCTAATAATCACACAGGCACTATGGCCAGTAATGTCCTAGCTCACCAGTTTATAAAACATATGTACAATTATACTGGGGATTAACCTGGGGTATTACAACCCGACAAGGGGGAAAAACATTAGTGATTGATAGTCAAGATTCCAATTTCGAACTTATCAATTGAAAAGTAACAAGTGAGCATGATTGGTTTGTAGTCACCCTTAAACCACCATTTACTATAAAACTTACATCTTCTGCTAGACAATGGTTTGTGGTTTTCCTTAAACCTCCAGTTGATTGAAGAATTTTAGCTTCTTCTACATCACAGTTTATGTTCATCTTTAAGCCATCATAGAGAGCACTTACAATTAACAAAAAATACCAACTTCCAACTTCTAGCTAGCTTAGGAAATGTTCCAAGAACCATGGAGCCTAGAGCAGGGTTCCAAGGTTTGTGGTCATCCTTAAACCACCAGATTGGTTTGTGGTATTCCTTAAATCACCATCATCATTTGGTTTGTGGTCATCCCAAAACCACCATATTTAGAGATCACATCCAGCCATCAACAATTTTACGCTTCAATATTTCAGCTGCCCACTTTCAGATATCAACTCTCATTTTGGACTCACATAAACCCCTTTAGGTTAAGGGGGGGAATGTTGGAAACGTAATACGTTAGGGTTACAAACTTCACAAAATGTGAAGATTCAAGTTCGTGTAATGTCATAAGGAGTCCAAGAGACTTTGGAAGATGAATCCAATGGTCAAATCAATGTATATATATTTTTATCGTATCATTAATAAAATGCACACACACTTATTACACTTTATTGTATGTTTTTAGATGGAACATAAAGAGGATGAACATAAAAACAAGTTGATCAAGAAAAGTTAGGTTAAATAACCAAAGTACAATATCACCTACAAGTGATGAAGAAATGAGACATGCACGTAGCTCAAGTGATAACAACCATTCAAGCGATGAACGACAATCAATATAATTGAATGTTACTGCAAGTTGTATGTTTTGCAATATTTTTCAGTGAAAATCAGGGATTTTGTTTAATGTACTTGACATATTGTCCCAATTGCATGAGAACATGTTACCAATAAGTGTAAGAACTACATATTAGTTGTATATTGATTATTGTGGACCTTTACGTTGCCCCATTTTGTATGACCATGTGTCTCTTATTCATATATAATAAAATGGGTTTCTTATTTTATTGCATTGTCAAATGTTGTGTTGTTGTTTAATTAATATGTGGATGATTGCATTGTTACAAATAACATAGGTGTAATCCATTGGATAACACATTAATGAAATCATTATATCAAAATGCAATAACAAAATATTAAAAACAATATTATTATAAAAAATATTTGATTTTGAGATGATTAATTGAAAATTTGTAAAAAATACAATTAATTAAAATATATACATATTAGTGCATTGTATTCTTATGAAATCACTAAATGATGTGTGCCATACTATATAAATTGGTACACGTTAAGGGTTTATATGCATTGACGCCTATTAATTATTTTAAGAACTGGTGCTAAATATTGAGAAAAAACATCATTCCTTAAACAACATAATATGTGATTATATTTATTGCTTCAACATTTTATGGTGCACTTGTTTATAATATGCACATGTGCTTTAGATATAAGATATGCACATGTGATTTAGATATAATATATGCACCGATGCTTTAGATATAATATACACATCAATGCTTTTAATTCAATATATGCACCAATGCATTTAATATATTATATGCATTGGTTCTTAGTAAAAATGAATAGCACCAACATCTCATCTCGAATATTCGAAATTTCACTACTCTTTGGTGCATAGAGTAATACACACACAAGGATGTGTGAATTATACAAGCATCGGGGCATCCATAACATGTAAAATCATCGGTGCATTAACTGACTTAAAAATATTTGGTGCTACATACAAAAACAATGCAGAACCAATGCATAACAATTATAAGAGTATTGGACCTGTTGTATACAAAAAAAAGGTGAGTGTGGTGCACACTATATATAAAAGAACTAGTGATTTTTAATTTATCTCTACGCACAGATGCTTTTGTATTAAGGGTGCATCGATGCACTTTAACAATACAAACATCGAAAAATAAAACCTCTACTACAACCTCCATCGGCCCAAAAAAATTTATTTATATGGAACATCCATTAAAACCTCCACTAAAGCCTCTGTTTCAAATAAAGGAGGTTGTAGTGGAGGTTTTTTTGAAACAAAATTCAAATCTTGTAACACTAAAAACCTTCGCAAAAACCTCTACTAGAAGGTGTTATCCTTGTAGTGACCAGAGCAACAAGATTGTTCTTGTTACATTTTCCTAGTAGATGACATCCCTAGAGTCCCCAACAGAGATATTCCTAGCCAACCTATGCTGGAAACCCTAATAAAAGAATGGTACATACAAAAGGATTGCTTGGAGAGAAGGGGGTACATTCCTTAGGTCAGGCAAGTTGAGAAGAAGAGAGTTGGAGGAGTTGGGATATTTGTAGGAAAAATTAGTTGGTTGTGGGAATATTGATCTATGAGTGGATAGTGGAGAGACCCTCTTTTGTGGATTCCTAGCCCCATCTCGGGGATGCCTTGTTGTTGATATTTAGAACAACAAGTCTATGGTTGGGTGGAATGTTTGTCCTCTCCAAATGACTGCATACATTTTATAAAAAGATAAGTATTTTATCTTGTGTCTAAGTTGCATTGTAGGTTTAATTTGTTGTGCATTAAATCTGTGTTGGAAATGATTTATATGTTGTGTATGGGAGTAGATTAGTTGCATGCATGTTTTAATTGAAATTGTTGTTAAATGTATGGGCGTTGTTTTAGCATGATGTGTAGTATTTAAATTAATGGTGTCATAAATTTTTATGGGTTTAGCAGTAGGGACGTCACAAAAAGGTACAACTTAAGGAACACAGGTAACCCTCAACCAGATGAGTTGATACTTGTAAAAAATGGTTCTAAATTATGTAAAGCAGACCTTATACCAAACATATTGGTGTGAGTAGTGAAGAAAAATGTATGTATACATATGATATTTATGGCTTGTTGGCCCTAAATAGGGGAAAATAACTATTTTTCACTACGAGAACATATATTTTCTACAAACTGGTAGAATTCAAAGTCATGGTGTGCTTAAGGACTTTGTAAAATTATACGATGTAAAAAGGATCGTAAATCACAATTTAATGTTGAAAAATATACGATTAAAAGGTACAACTTTAGGAACATAGGTAACCCTCAAGAAGATGAGTGGATACCTAAAACAAATGGTTCTGAATTTTGTAAAGTAGGCCCAAGCTTCACTGCTAACAATATTCATGTGAGTGATGAAGAATAATGTATGTGTACATATTATCTTTACGGCTTTCTAGCCTTAGAAAGGGGGAAATAACTATTGTTCATTACAAGAACGTATACTTGCTACAATTTGGTAGCATTCAAAGTTTCTATATGCTTAAGGACTTTGTAAAATTTGCATGATGTAAAAAGGATTGTAAAACATAGTTTAATGTTGAAAAATCTATGATTAAAAGGTACAACATAATGAACACAGGAAACCCTCAAGTAGATAAGTTGATACCTATAAAAAATGGTTCTAAATTTTATAAAGCAAGCCCATGCTTCACTATCATACATATTCATGTGAGTGGAGAAGAACAATGTATGTGTACATATGAAATTTTATGACTCGTTGGCCCTAAAAAGGGGCAAAGGACCACTGATCATTGTTAGAACATATACTTGCAACAATCTAATAACATTCAAACTTACCTTGTGCTTAAGAACTTTGTAAAATTTATACAATGTAAAAAGGACTATGTGCTTTGTGGTTAATGTTTAAAAATCTATGATTAAAAGTTACAACTTAAGGAACACAAGTAACGCTATAGAAAATAAGTTGATACCTACAAAAAATGGTTTTGAATTTTGTAAAGTAGGCCCACGAGTCACTACTTCATTGCCAAACATATTCATGTGAGTGGTGAAGAATAGTGTATGTGTACATATGATATGTTATGGCTCGTTGTCCCTAAAAGGGGGCAAAGGACTATTGTTCACTATGAGAAAAATTACTTTCTACAATCCAGTAGCATTCAAAGTCAACATGTCCTTAAGGATTTTTGTAAAATTTCTATGATGTAAAAAGGAATGTAAATCACAGTTTTATGTTGAACAATTTATGATCAAAATGTAAAACCTAAGGAACATAGGTAACTCTCAATAAGATGAGTTGATACCTACAAAAATGGTTTGGAATTTTGTAAATTAGACCCATGCTTCACAACTTCATTTCCAAACATATTCATGTGAGTAGTGAAGAACATTGTCTGTGTGCATAGGATATTGTATGGCTTGCTATCCCTAAAAAAGGGCAAAGGGATATTGTTCATTGTGAGAACATATACTTGCTACAATATAGTATCATTCAAAGTCACCTTGTGCTTAGGGACTTTGTAAAATTTCTATGATGGAAAATGGATTTTAAATCATAGTTTAATGTTGAAAATTTTATGACTAAAAGGTACACATTAAGGAGCACAAGTAACCCTAAAAAACATGAGTTGATACCTATAAAAAATAAGTTTTGATTTTTGTAAAGCAAGTCCAGATTCACTACATCACTGCCAAACATATTCGTGTGAGTGGTGAAGAACAATGTATGTGTACATTTGATATTTTATGGCTTGTTGGGCTTGAAAGGGGGCAAAGGACTATTGTTCACTACAAGAACATATGCTTGCTACATTTTAGTAGCATTTAAAGTCACCATGTGCTTAAAGACTTTGTAAAACTTCTATTATGAAAAAAGGATTGTACATCACAATGTATGGTGAAGAACAATGTATGTGTACATATGTTATTTTTATGGCTTGTTTTCCCTAAAAAGGGCAAAGGACTACTATTCATTGTGAGAACATATGTTTGCTACAATCTAACAACATTCAAAGTCACCCAATGCTTAAGGACTTCATAAAATTTCTATGATGTAAAAAGGATTGTGATATATCACAGGTCAATGTTCAAAAATCTACGATTAAAAGGTAGAGCTTGGGATGAAGCATGTAATGAGGGGAGTGACATGAGAAACATACTTTATTCTAAAATCATATTGGATTTGTAACGCACATATTTTACTAAATCATCGAAACACGATTTAATGGTCTAAAAAGATCAAAGAGTAGCAATGTTTCTCAATTAGAAACTTTTGTCCATATCCAAGGTAGCCAATAGTTTTTTCCACCAAACAAGTCAAGTTCAAGTAGTTTTCTTGTGTTGTGATATAAGTCGAAGAGTAATTTTCATAAGAAAATAGTTTTTTCCACCAAACAAGTCAAGTTCAAGTAGTTTTCTTGTGTTGGGATATAAGTCAAAGAGTAATTTTCATAAGAAAACAGCATAAGGGCCAATGCTAGTAGTAGGACAATATGATAAGCATTATAATGCTATAAATCATTACCACTAGAATGATTTGTATCATGTACTCTAAAGTAATATATAAATAATATTCAACAAAACAAATAGTCACTTTCCACTTTTGCTTGAAAATATTTTCAAGCTTGATGTAAACGTTATATATACAAGTCCAAATCATGATAATAACTTTAGGTAATATCTTTTTATTTAGAATTGGTTAGTATAGGATTAGTTTCATGTTGAAATTATCAATGGAAAGATATCTAAGAGTTTTGGTGTATATAATAGAAGAAAAAAGCAAAACATAGTTCCACACAAAAGTTAAAACTGATTATTTGCAAAAAAATCACTGCATTTCTTCTTCAGTGGTTAGACATCAGTAGTTATTTGTACCAAATGATGCAAATTATAGTTGAATGCAAAGAAAATGCCTACTTTATTATTATTCACATAGTATTTTATTGAATCCAATCTCATGATACATATTATATTATCATGAGATTTATTCAGAAAAGTGTTTAACCATTTCTCTTTGTATTTGTGTTTAAGATAAATTACATAAATAAACATAAAATCATAGCATATTCTCAAACTTCAAAATCTTGAGCAAATAATAGAAGATTGTTTTACAAGGATATTGAGACAATAAATTATTTATGGAAATGATATTTTTTTTATCTGAATTAGCTGCTTGCTTTGAAAGATCCTAGACCATGCAAATTGTCATAGCAATCTTTTTGTAGTATATCCAATGACATAAGTTTCCTTTCTACCATGGGTGTGCACTTGCAAGGAAGATTTTGTAAGAAAGTAAATGATAAATGATTTGAAGTACAAACCATAGACATTACTGGGATTAAATGATATCATATTTTCTACTATTATAATAATAAGGAAGCAATGCGATCCATGGTAACAAAAACAACTTGGTCAACCATTGACCCCATTCATTATTCTTTTCCACTAGAATTAAAATAAAAAAGAATAGCAATCCTAAAATTAAGAATGCCTAGATGATGGGAAGTAAGAAGAGTGCCAAGATAACTAACAAAATATTAAGATGAACAAAACCTTCAACCATCCACAGAGCCAATGCATATTGCATCAAACTATATTTTGATATGCAACAAATTATTTTTGGTTGCATTTAATCAAAATTAGAGTTATTATTCCTCAACATATCCTCTATATCCATGTTGAACTCTATATCCATGTTGAAATAAAGACAACAAAGTAGTGGAATTTTTTTATGAAAGGAAGGACATTAGAAAATGTGTCACTAAAGATATGGTAGGGAGATGAATTATGAATATGACACCCTATGCCAAAATATTTTTAATGCATCAACCTCACCATAACACACAAGTATTACATAAAAACACTTTAACATGGGAGGGAGATATGACCAATTTCTTCCAAACTATGCCAAGTATGATAGTTATGGTGTGTGGCATTAAAAATTATCCAAATATAGTCACTATGCTAAGCAAGATATTTGTTTGAGACAATAGACCATACATGCTATAATAATGAAATAGATCAAGTTATATATAATATAGAATATACCATAGTTTAAGGCGGAGGTTGTGCACAACATTGTGATGATGTTGCAATATAGTTGATTTGTAAACTTGGTTATCAAGCAGAGCCACAACCTATAACATACAATACAATATTAACTAAGTGAACTTGACAACATTTAGTTAAATAATTCACAAAAAATATTATAATGTCTAAATAATATGTCGATATTTTTTTAACATATATAACTTATTTAAAAAATAAATATTGGAACAACTCCATGCAACACAAGATGAGGTACACATATTAGTGGGAGAATGATGATTAGAAACACCTTTTTCACACTTCGAACACACAACATTATTAATGAAATTTAGTAGAAAAAGAAAAATTATGTGCAACATAGATACATATTAGTTAAAAGAAAATACTAACTTGATTCCAACCATGTAAAGTCGGTGCTCCATTAATCTTCGTTCACATAATGAGATCCAAACCACACAGTAAACTAGAGAACTATACCTTTTATAATGCAAATGAATTTCAATATATATAAAGAAATGTGGACCGTGTAAATATTACCTTTATAATATATCTATTTTATTACATGTAAATATCGCTCAAAATTTCTAAATTTACCTTTCAATACCTGCCTGAGATTATTTATGATGTAGTGCAAAATATGCTTCTCAACACCGCATCACATAGGCAACTTCCTCATCATGTTTCATGGAATGAATCTTGTTAGCTGAGAAAAAGTGACGAAAAGTTCCACAAATCTAGATGGAGATCTACAAGAGACGATGATACCCACATTTACCCCATCAAAACCAATGTGTACTGTGTCAACTAGCTTACCCTTAGCCTAAGAGGTAATTTGAGAAAGACTAGATAAATTTTCTAGAGTTGCAATATGTATTCCTAGTGAAAGAACAAGTCTCGAATGCAGGGAAACATAATCATCACCTCCTTTATCATTAAGATGATCATATGTGTGAACTCTACCAACACCATAAAACTTAGATGAGAGACTGGTGTAATCAAGTTTCATATAAAACACAAACCCACAATAGAGTTGTTGCACGAAATATGGACCTCATCATGATTGGGAAATGTCCCAATTTCACCAAAGAATATCATATAAAAATGACATAACAACCTCAAGTTTAAACCTATAAACCCTAAGCATATTTGGTATTTTACCAGACAATAGTGATGGTATATCAAGCAATAAAGTTCTCACATCCACATAGTATATTTTTATTGATCTTTAATTACAAACCATTTGTGTGGCCATGTAGCCAACACTCTCCTCTTCTCACATATTTCATTCCATATATTACTAATTGATCCAATATGCGCATATGCAATCATCAACTTAAGTATTTTTTCCAACATCATCATCATGGATTATCTAGTGCTAGCATGAATTTCATCCATTAGAAAATTGTCCAACTTGCATAACAAACTTTGATGCTCTTTTTTCAACTACATCAATGTTAATCGATAAAGTTCATCCTACCAATGATCATATTGATCATATTTGAAAGATACTTCATTTATTACCATTTTAAAATGTAGAATATAATTAGACACATGCAAACAAAACCCAACAAAAACATAATTTCTAAAAAAAAAAATTAAATCGAATTTAAAAAAAAACAAACTAAATTGATTTAGTGAAATTACGGCATGAATCATAAATGTTCCCATGGAATCCATCATCATGCTCAGAGCGGAGACTCTACAACACCATGATCGGATGGTGTAGGCTCGGACTTAGGCTCATGGTGAGGCCAATGCTCAAGCTCAGGCTCAAGCTTAGGGTGAAGCTGATGTTGAGGCTTTACAACACCTACAAATTTCAAATTAAATAAAATTAGTTTATACCATAAAATTTTCATACCTATTTAACATTAAAAAAAGTTATTCTCAAAATTTTAAAAACTTTTGAAAGAAGACAAAATCAAATAATATCTTACTCTCACTACAAAATCCAGAATCTCTACAACGAACATATATAGATTTCGATCCTCCATTACTCCCATTAGATCGCCTATGGGAGGTGTCTCCATGTCTTTCTTAAACCATATTTTTCAATGAAATATAGAGACACATAAAGATGAAGATGAAAGTGGCAACAGTCGCATGCACAACTTTAGGATTATAAAGAGTTTGAAAACAATTGTTAGTTGTCATAACTCCATGACATTTACACATAAAATGAAATCAAATCCTTTGAAAAGAAAATGAAATATAATAAAACGCTACATCTAAGATAGAATACGTTTATTACCTGTAATAGACCATTATGTTTCTCATTAATGATAGACATACTATACACTAATTAGCAATTATATTATACATTAAAGAACAATAGTACCATAAAATTAATAACAATTACATTGTAAATTAATAATAATAATCTACACATTCAATGACAACTATAATATACATTGAATTCCAGTTGTATTTGTACCTAGGCCAATTAATTGTAGTTCATGTTGTCCTTAAAGGTTTGTACCTAGGCCAATTAATTGTAGTTCATGTTGTCCTTAAAGGTAGACAATACTACATTAACAAGTAGTACAACAGGTTATTGTGTAATTTTTGCAATTTCAACAAGTGTATTTTGGAGGTTCAGAATTTTTTTAACTAACTTTGATTCAGATTATTTTGAGAATGAAATGGAGGCAGAGATATAACAATGAAATATGCAAAGATATTTTAATAAACACAAAAATACAGTAATGCACAATTTTTACTAATGAGAGAATGTATAGAAACTGTAAAGTTACAGAGTGAATGACTGCTAGAATGGTGGCAGCTTATCTATGAGAAGAGATGTGATGGATACACTCATTCGAAATAAGATGATGATGATTACAATGAGGCTCTAGAGGAATTTTTAACATAAATAAAAGCCAAAACCCTAACCCTGGAAGATGAAACATCAAAATGTTTGAGGGGCCTGATGGGGGTAGTTGGTACGTTAACTTCCCAAGGGTGTAACTTTTGCATACGATCTTCGTTTGGGGTGCATGATAGCTCATTTGAAAGGTATATATGAGGGCTTCAAATGTTTCCATCACACTCTAGCTAAATCCTATAGTGTGAATGTGGCAGTCTCAAAAACGTTGTTTATGGCCTCAAAACGACCTCAGAAGTTTAGGATCTGAAAATCTATAGAAAAATTGCCAAGGTAGAAACCCCTATTTTGAGCCAGTGGAATAGGTGGGTGGTGACCGATTTCCTCCTGGATCAATCCTCCTCCATTAGGAAGAAATGGCCTCCATTGTGTGAAGTCCCTAGGGAATATTTTGCTGAATTTGAACCTTGGTGAGCTGCTTTCCTTGTTTAAGAAGTTGTCTTGCTTAGATGGTGGAAGGTTGTTATGAACCTATTATTGGATGGATTGGATTTGTTTAACTAATTTGGTTGCATGATATGTCGGATTGTTGTAGGACTCTATTGGTGAATATGCAACATGAAGAACATGAAGGGATTGATCATAACTTGGTTTGACTAAGCAGTGTGGAGGCACCCCCATAGGTGCAGTAGGAATATTTTGGTTATTTTCTACAATCTTGCTGGTCTTATTTTGTTGGACAACAGGGTCTTTGGCCGAGGCTGCAGTGGTTGCATTGTCCTTCTCTTATGAACAGGTTGTGAAGAGGATAAACTTTGCAATATGAGAGATTACTTTGTGAAACTGTTTTGTCGGTACACTGGTCGGAACTACCTATGGTATTCTATAGGGCTGACCCCCTAGAGTAACAATGACGCTACGGAATCAAGGATCATAAACAACATAACACCTCCACATATATGGAAGACCTAATAGAACATCACAAACTTCCAGTGGGGAAACAATACACAATACCTCATCCTTGAAGGGCTTGATGTCGTATGACATGAGACATTGTTGGATGACATGAAGATATCATCCCTGGAAAATCCATATGATATTGTATGGTTGTGGGTGTGGTGTTATCATAAAATTCAAATGCTTTAAAACCTCTCCTAATATGAGGTTATTCTAGCTTTCGCTGTCAACAATAAAATGCAATGGGGTCCTCTTCACCCACATTTGTGAATGGAAAAGGTGTTCCCCCTCCTCAGGATCCTCTGGTTTTTCTGGTTGGATTGTTGCAGTCACAATAGTAGTAGTGGGTTCTGCATCAATTATATATCTTCTTTTATTATTGTCTAAATCTGAGTTCGATTCGGGGCTCGACTCTGTTTCTTTGAGCTCGTCCACCAATTATTGTTTTGAGTGACATTCTGTTGAGGGGTCCCAAATCCCTTTAACTCAACAGTGGGAACCAAACCCACCACCGAGGCCCAATTAGACTCTGCAATGTTTGATAGTGGAATGGTTCTCTAGATATGTCGATCCAGCCAAATAATTGATGGGCTTTACGTAGTGATTGACAAGATATCTTCTTATAAAAATTCCTCCTTCAGTTTAAATGTTCTCTTTTTTATTTTCTTCTATTAAGTGGGCCTGTTGAGAGATGTGTGCTGGTATAAACCAGTTGGGTAAAAGGGGAAATATTAACTACTAAAGAAGGTTGAGCTTGGGATAACCCTTGTGCTCCAACATGTAGAAAAAGATTTTCATACATGTGACAAGCCTAATACTAATACACCAACTTGTTGGTATTTTAATTATTGACTGAGATACAATTATCAAAAGAAAACATACATGCAATAAAATGATGGTAAGAAAAATAGTTTCCTTATATCTAACCATTAATCACACATTAACACAACGATTTGATTTCCATCATTAGAGACAAGAAATATAAAAATATTGAATCAGCTAACTTATCAATAGATTCAGAAACTCTTACTCATTACAGCATTCATTCATGAGATAAAGTCAGAAGTAATTCCTCCTTATGATCCAATCACACATGCATTTGATGTAAAACAAAAAAAATTCTCCGGTCCTAAACAAGACTTCTGATTTGAGGTAGTTCCAAAATAGGTTACAATTCCAAAAATCATGGTCTTTGCCAAAACCATCGACCATTTATAAAAGTTTGATCCTCCTATTTATAACAAATCATTAACTAAAAATAACTATCAAAAGTGCAAGCTAAGTAAAACAAAACATAGCCACATGGTGCTCCCATCTCTCTGTCTTATAAGAGTCATTGAATGGTTTCACTGAAGTGGATGAATCTTCCCATACTCTAAACATTTGACAAAGAGTTCCTCACATGTGTTGGCATACGGGAATCTGTGTTGGCCCATCGAGGCCGAAAGGATCTCCTTTATTTCTACTACCTGTGCCCGATACTTGAATATTCTGACCCTCAACTGTTGTAATATTTTTCGAGCCTTGATCGGGTACTGCATGAACTATTGTACTTGTACTGGTGCCATATTCACCACCTTTTCTATCTCCTTAGTCCATGCCGGGACTTTTTCTGCATGTTATGTCATGCAAGTCGACAAAGTCCTCGGGTGAGCCGAATTCTGGGAGACCAATGTCTTTCATCTCTCAATTAATATTAACCCAACTTCTTTCACAATCGACCCATTTATATTGAATCTCCTGATGATGTTCTTGGGCCATTTTCACCCAGTATTCGGTCGCTTTCCTTATCCAATCTATGCTGCTATCCCTCAGCACCCAAATGTCATGCTCTTTGGAATCTCATTCGTTTTGAACCATGTTGATGTTATCTCTAGCGCCATAAGAATGTCTTCTTGGAAGTCGGCTATCCTTTTAGTAAAAATGTGTCATTCATTTGTGAATCTGTTGTATGCGTCTTGGAATTTGCTTCTCAAAAATACCGTGTCCTTTGTGGAGCCCTGATAATATTTCTCCAAATGGAGAAGATGTTCCAAATCCTCTAGCGCAACAATCAAATCCTCTTCATATTTCATTTCTCTATACAGGGTGGCATCTATGATCGCCATCCCTGCACTAATAAGCTCAGACGTCTTGGCATGCTCTGTGCTGATCAATTTCTCCTCTGTGGTGATGAGAATCGAACTATCCAAAGTTAGCCTCCTTTTCTTGGTGTTTCTCTTCACGATGACTTTCCTCTTTCGGTCGTAGGAGATTCCTTGTATATCGGTGACCTCATCCACAAGTTCGGGAATTTGTTGTTCTCCCCAAGTAAGAGTGTTTCCCAGGCTCCCAACAGTGTATATATGTTCAAGACTGGGTTCCTGAACCTCTTCTATATGTCTCGATGGCTCAAAATTTGGTTGTTTCTCATCGGATGGTAAGGTACTGGCCAAAACCGAGGAATCAGGCGTAGGTTTGATACTTACCTGGTAATCGACTGTTGAGATGTCGATTTCCTGTTGTGGAATTTCTTCTCCTTGTTCRCTCRATCCTAGCTCATCCCTCGAGTTGTCCATTGGGGTTCCTGGTATGTYGAGTGTCTTAGMATCCAAGGAACTTTCTACCTCATGCTCGTTCTATGGATGAATCTGACTTAGATCATCGAGACTCRGGGTAGATTCTTTCTCAGGTTCTTTCTCCTCTGTAATTTGCACCGAGTGACCAGGGACACCTCTGAACTCTCCKCATCATCGTAGATGGTAATTAAATCGAACAAGGGATTTGGTATACTTTTCCTTCCCGATGTCCTTGTTATCTCAGGTCGAGCTGAAACTTCCCCTGGTAATCCGACCTGTGGTGTTGGAGCTTCAGGGTTTTCTGACCCGATGGTTTCTTCAATCTGTATCGTCTCTTATCGACTTGGTTCTCCTCGAATTACGACTGGGTCATTGGTCAGGATCGTCGTCATTTTTGTCAGGTCGGGGTCATTTTTCCACTAATCGATGATCCTCTATGCCCCTTGTATTAAGAGTAATCCCCTTCTTTGTGCCTTTGTTGTCTCTTCCACTCTGATTTCTTCCCTGGATCTAAGAGCTTCTTGATATGATTGCTCTATCGTTTCCACATGTTCATCCATGCTCATGGCCTTGAAATTGGTCATGTTTAGGCTGGCCATGCTCGACACTACCTCGTCCCAGACCTAGGTGCTCTCTATAAAAATTTTGTCCTCAAACTTATCATGAGCATACAACCAACAGGATGATACTTGTGAAGCATGTTGGAGGACTAGGCCTTCAGGGTCGTGCTTGCGGAATCAGCCTCTCGAGAACCCGAATTCAAGTTGGATCAGACCTTCTAGTTTGTCTTGAGAAGTATCTTTCACCAGATAAAACCCTATATGAAAACCGTAGGGTATGAAATCCCATTTTTTGTCTTTGACCAATATGGCGTTATAGCCCTGCAGGATGGTCTAATAACATATTTCTCCCACAACGAGCCGGTTTGGGACATGAGAGGGTAGGAGATGTGGTGCTCCGATGGCCCCGAACACTCTGATGTAGGTTGGGTGTTCATCTAAATACAAATGGCCTACCTTTTATTTTATTTTCATGGCTACTATAGATAGTATTGGGCATTCCTTCTTAAAAATAATAAAATAAATGAGAGCGATGAATTCATCGCAGATGGGTGCATAAGACTTCTTGTACCTATTCTCCCATAGTATGTTGAAGTAGACATGGACTGGGATCTCCGCAACATTCCATCTTAGATTCATGCCAATGAAGACGTTCCTTGCACACATGACATCGAGTAGTTACAAGGCCATGTAGAAAGTGGTTTCCTCCCCTTCCTTCGGCGTTCAAGCCTGATGTACACAAATGCTCAATTGTTTTGAGATTATCACTCCCCAGTTGAAGCTTCTCTCGATGATCGCTACTGTGTACGCCAAATGCATCCATGCTTCAAAAACTTGGAGCAATCCTTTTATCCATATAGCCGACAAATGAGAGTCCTCAAATAGATGCATGGCTCCCTCAGGTTGATTGTTCTATACTAGCCATTGCTCCAGTTAGTGAACTTCTTGTCCTCCTTCCACCATGAAGACATCAACCGGTTGATGTCATGGAATTCATAGAACTTCACCACGAGGTCTGTGTTGAGCCTCTCCTATGGGTCCCTAATCTTGTAGTATTTCTAGACTTCTATAGGGAGGAAAACTCCGACGCATCCACCATTCTCATCGTTGATTAAGAAATTCTTCCCTTCAGTATGGTTGATGAGCCATTTCAAAACCTCTATGTAGGGGAAAAGGGGGGTTCTGCTTGCCACCATGTGTAAATACGACCGTCGTATGTTGGGGAACACTTGGTCATCGAGTTCCCTTATGTCTGGGTTTTTGTGTTGGATATACTCTGGGTATTCTTCTCGGCTATTTCTGTTGAAGAGATCTCCCCACTGTGGGAGTGCTACCTTGGATCTTGTGCTTGCCTCTGTATCACCAAAGGTTGGAGGCTGGAAAAAATATTTCTTTGTTGCTTTTTTGACGACAGGATCTTCCTTAGGGGTGTACTCCAATTGCCTCACGGTCCCCGGAGAAGAACCTTCTCCTATCTCATCTTCTTTCATCTTTGGTGCTCTCGCCAAGAATCTGGTGGTTGGATTTCTCAACGGAATCTTACCTGCAGCTATAACATAGTTTATAGATTGTGAAATAGAATCGAGTGTGCATATATAAATTATAACCAATGAATTGACAGACTTGGATACATACCTTTGAAGCATGTTAAACCTGGTTTTGATAATCAAAAGGGTCAGTACAGTCTTGAGTCACTCACTTTTCTCCTTCGAACTCTCTGGAATTCAAATTACATACAGAATGAATTTGTTCAAACCATTCTAGAGATTTAAATAGGGGTGAACTTATCGTGTCTCATCAACCATTCAATTCGGGTTATGAGTGAAATTTCAACAAATATGCCGCCAGATCTTCAGAGATGTTCAAATTTAAATTCATCATGGGTTGACGGGGGAGGAGTGGGTGGTAATGTGGTATATCAGTGATTTAAAAATGTTATTGTCTAATCGACGCACAGGGTAGCAACTAATGTGGGATTAGGCATTAACTAGTTCCTTAAATGTCCAAAATCTGATCGTATCTAATACTGCAAACGTCCCATCGTTCCGCTCTTTCAATCAGTGGATCGGGGGTCGGGATTGTGCTGTGAAAATTTTTGTTGATATCCTCTTGCAAAAGCTTCGATGTCGATCGATCTTACCGTACAGAGCTGATGTGGCAAAGCTGACTAGGGGGCGTGACTAGGACCTAGGGAGACAAAAATGACTAGGGATAAAACTAGACCGTACAACCCTCTTACGTGGTAAAACCATGTGGCATTCGAGACTAGTGACTTCATTTTCTCGTGTCAGTTGGAGTCGAGACTTTCTTTAAGACATACGTTTCTAGACCCAAAGCTAACTCACCGACACCCAAAAGTATCGAGGATTAGCGATCGATGATAAACCTACCCAAGTGCTCTCGGATTGGCTCCCTTGAAAAATTCCTGATGTCGAAAACGCATCGGGGATCAATGATCATTGATAAATTTATCGCATTCGAAATGATTGTTGTGACCTTTTTTTGGATTTCCCCAATCCCGATAAAGTGCATCGGGCATCGGATATCAACGATTTCTTTACGTCCTTTGTTAACATCTGTCTTTCTTATATTTTTTCGATGTCGAAGGGGATCGACTATCTCTCTAACCTTTATGCGAATAACTTATGAAAACCAAAACTGTCTTATGCTGATGTTGACGAGAATCGGTTCTCGACGACTGTTGTCTTTGTGTGGTTCCCTTACTTGAATTCTTTCTGACATCGAACCTGAGTGTGTGAGGTGTAGTGTTTAGCTGTTGTTTCTTAGTTTGAGTGTTAAGGTATTTTAGACTTGAGGTTTCACAAGTTCAAACAAAACTGACTAGGTGATAAGAGACATGGAAATAAACGAAGATAAACCATTTCCCAAAATGAAATCGAGTCAAACAGTGAAGAAAACAAGTGGTACCCAAAAAGTGACAAAATTTGATAAGGCTTTTAGGGTGCATTGAGTGCTCAACAAATGGAGACTTACTAGGCGAAAGAAGAATCTTAGTTCCTTCCCCGGGCTTAGCTGATGCAAAATCTGGTTAAGAACTTAACTGTTTTTTTATCAGAGCCTCTTCTATCCTTGTGTTTGAAATTCCATGGTTGGTGAATATTGGCATGCCTGTGGGATTTCAACCTTTATTCCTCCTTCGTTTCATTTAAACATGACCCATGCCCTCTCTTGACAAGAGTTGAGTAAAGCATTCACTGGAAACAATCATTTTAGTTATCATCATTCACTTTCTACGATGTTGCTCCACTGTTACCGAGCGTCCATAGCCTCGACAGAGTCACCCCGACGTCACAGACCTTGCTCCGCTGCCAAGGAGTGTCCATAGCCCTGAAAAATTTATTTGCATACCCTCTCCTACTTTTCACTCATTTGATAAAATTGATTTTATTTTGGCAGAATGCCCTGAGAGAGTGGGAGAGGAGGATTTTTGTTATTTGCAAAACGAGATGGTTAAGGTGAATTTTTTATAGCTCTGTCTTGAGGTACATGTGGTCCTTTCCAGCTGACCATATTTCCCTTTAGGTTTTACCAGACCACCAGGTGGACACTTCATCACTTTGCCAAGGTTGTTTGTTTGCACATGTTAGATACAAAACTTCTTCAAAACAATTGTAATTCTCCCAATGCTTTTTGTGTTGTATGTAAGAATGAGTCAGGAACAGAGTTTGTTATACTGTACGAACTAAGTTCAACCAATGCCTTGCGGAACACAAACTTCAAAGTGGAAAAAATACTATAACAAGAGAACAAAATGAAGGACTCCACAATTCTCCTACCTAAAAACAAAATATCATGAAAACACACATTTTTTTTAACATAAATATTGTTTTAGAGCTTGGCCATTCACCGAGAGTGTGTCAAGTTCCCCCATCAAAATTTGCAACCGATACATGCCTACCCAAAGTTTCTCGACTACCTGAAAAGGTCTGAGCCATAGATTCTGAAACTTTGAATGTTTTCCCTTTGGCTCATTTGTTCTGTCCCATTTCAGGACTAAGTCTCCTACTTCAAAATTGTTCTCTTTGGCCTTATGCTTGTAAAACCACCTTTTAACTATCTGCTAGTGTGCAATGAAATTTTATTTTTCTTTCTCCCTTTATTCTTTCAGCATGAGGAGGGTATCAATTCTTTGTTGAATAACCGATGAGGGTTGTCCTCTAGAGTCCTGAGCAAGCTAAAGAGATGGAATATATAGTCTATTTGGGAGAATGGCTTCTTGTCGGTATACCAGAAATTATGGGGAATTCCCTATAGCTTCTTTGGGTGTTACTCTATCATCCCATAAGGCATTATGAAGTGAACTGTGACAATCCTCTAGTTTTCTACAATTGTTTTCTTTAATATACTCACTAGGTTCTTATTGGTTGATTCCGTCATTTCGTTCCCCTGTGGATAGTAGTTTGCAGCGTATATGATTATGATTTATTTGTCTAGAGAAAACTATGTTAATAGGGTGGAATAAAAGTAATCGGAATTATCGAAAACAAGAATGGAAGGCATGCCAAACCTTGTGATCAATTGTTGTTATATGAATTGGATCACCACCTTTTCGTTTACATGAATCAGAGGAATGACCTCTGCCCATTTCATGAAATATTCTGTGGTAGTCAATATGTATATATGTTGTTTTGAAGAACTTGTAATTTCTCCTATGATATCTAACCCACATTTCTCGAATGGCCTGGAGACGACCACAATTTGGAGTGGGACAACTTCTCTCTTTTCCCTCCCCGCGCTTATTTGACAATTTTTACAACTCCTAGCATGTTTGTGAGCATCTATGAACAGAATAGGCCAATAATAGTCAGCTGTCAATATTTTGTGAGTGGTGGTATTCCCTGTGAAGTGTCCACCTGCAGGACTGTTGGTGCAATTATTTGCATAATATATTACTAAACATAAATTATCAACCGGGATTCGTAATCAGTAGAGTTGATGCACTATATGTGCCGATAACAGATAGGTTCCTATGTCTATTTAGTATAGATAAGAAAACCATTTAGAAACCAACACACTTTTAAAATAACAATATTCATACAATTCGAAAGCTGGAAAGAAACACTCATAAACAAACAAAAGCTCTTTCTCACGTGATGGACATGTTCATTGATGGCTCATGAAAAGAAAAGATGAACTTTGATCCTATCTCTTGGAGCAACTAAAATAACAAGTAGGATGCTCCATTAAAGCTCATGTATGGTGAAATATGGAGATCCAACCGTTCCTGCATTACCACACTTTTCAACACACATGAAATGAAACAAAATAACATGAAATCAAAATAACAGGTACATGAAATGAAAATCTACACTAACAATTTACAATAAGCTTACCAAGCTGGATCGGTGGCCCTTATCGATGCCAACATGGAAGCTTTAGATCACCAGATGCTAACTTCTATAAGAGACAAAATCACTGAATCCAAACTTGCATTAATCTTCAACGGGTAGGTTTACAAAAGGAGTCTCTTCTTGAATCCAATCTACATCATTACAATTCTCCTCAAGAACCTATCTCATAACAATTCCCTTAATCTACATAATAATGAATCCTCCTTATAATAATGATTCTCATCTTTCACATAATATTCATTCTCTCCTCTACATAATAATGATTCTCTCTCCTCATGAAGAGAAGGCACTCTCTTTTATACATGAGATCTTTGAAAAGGAGATAAACATTTCATAATTACAGATCCACTTTTCTCTCAACCCATTTCCCATTATTACAAAATATAATCCCTTCAAATCCTCACACATATCTCTCATATATCTTGGATAAGATATGACAACCAAATCTCCATGATCTT
>SNQJ01S0018425.1:24069-38091 GCA_010110895.2 Picea sitchensis | reverse complement strand
CTTGGATAAGATATGACAACCAAATCTCCATGATCTTCTCCTTGGATTAGGATTGAATTATCTTCTCAAATCTTGAAATGGTGGAGGAAGTATTCGAGAAGTCTTTTGAATTAATCCTTCACATATTCCTACACATGATAAATATCACACATTTTTGAGATATATGAAAACATGTCAATTTTCTAATATTTAATCACAAATTCCCTTTTAATACTAAAATAAATGATTTGGAAAATAATAAGGTTTAACCTATATTTAATTATGAAAATGGTATCATGAAAGGTTAATGGGGCGATGAAATGTGAAGACTGATGAAGGGAAAGGTGGATGGAAAGACGACATTTCTGAGTCCCAACAAGGACCATCATGGAGCTCCTTCAGAACCTTGTCTACATCTTCTTGTTAGAGACATCTTAAAAGTACCCCATCATAATTAACGCGGAAGAGCACCGAATTAATGAGACAATATTGTGTCGATTTTAGTCTGAGGGCTCTCCTTTCCTTAGGGTTTAGGTTTTTTGGGCAAGTCCCATGACGCAGGAGATAAGATAATTTCCCATACCAAGACTCCTTCCCTAGGGATATGTATGAAGCTTTACTATACCATATTTCCAATTCATTCTCCCAACCGGGGTATTCATTTACTTGGTCCTGGGCTTCAACTGTCAGTTTACATAATCCTTGTCCTTTAACCAGTTTGGCAAGTTTTTTATATAGATCAAATTCTTTGACTACTTCCATCCAATTTCCTCTTCTTTCCCCCATATCGTGTTAAGTGAATAAGGATCAGACTGCAGGATGAGGCACAATAAATTTGGTGTGGTTTTTTAGGATGTAAGATCTGAAGTGTTTTACTTCCTTGTACAATGCATAAGCCTATTTTTCTATAGCAGGTTAATTTAGTTAGACCCCTTGGAGATTAGTGTTCATAAATGAGATCATTGCCTCATTGTTGTCATCATCCTTCTAATTCAATACTGCAACGAACGATTGGTCGGAGGAAAAAGCGTAGAGGAAAAAATCTTTGCTAAAGTCGGGACTTCGCAACACTGGAGATTGAGATATTGCAGTCTTAATATTGTTGAAAGAACTTTTCCGTTCATCATCCCACTTAAATTAAACATCTTTGTAGATCATATTTTGTAAGGTTTTGATGGTTTCAGTGAAATCGGGGGTGAATTTCCTCACAAAATTGATTTTCCCAAAGAAGAATTACATAGCCTTTTTTTTGTGGGGTAATGAAAGCTGAGGTATTTCCCTAATTCATTCTAGGTCTATACAAATTTTTTCTTGAGATATAATATGACCTAATAGTTTCCCTTCTTTGACACCAAAGATAGTTTTCTTAGGGTTTAAAGATATACCGTATTTCCTACACCTTCCGAAAATATGGGTTAGGTGTTGGATGTGATCTTCTTTATTCTTTGAATATACAGTCACGTCGTCCAAATAAAATACACATTTGTTGATTAGTCCCAGAAAATCCACATCCATGGCCCTTTGGAAGGTGTCCCCTGCATTGATTAACCAAAAGGGCATGCGTTTATATTAGGAAGAGGTTCCCCACTTGGTTCAGAAGGTAGTTTTCAATCGGTCTTTCTTTGAAACTAGAACTTGGTTGTAACATGAAAAATCATCCAGCAGGGAAAAGACCTCAGAACTAGACACGGTCTACAAGAGTTGCTCCATCGGTTTGACTGGGTAATTGTCCTTTTTTGATGCTCTATTGAGGTTTCTAAAATCCACACACAGATGGATCTCCCCAGATTTTTTCCTAACATGAACCAAATTTTCTACCCAAGCCGAGTGTATAACCTGAAAGATAATTTTAGCATCTAGTAATTTCTTCAACTCCTGACACATGAGAGGATCTAGGAATGGTTGTTACTTTTGGAGCTTCTATTGAAAGGGTTTTCCTCAGGGTTTTAACAGGATTGTGTGTTGGATAATGCGAGTATCATAAGTTTTTAGATCTCGATAGGACCATGCAAAAACATCTTGATATTCTCTGAACAACTTGAAATAGGATTTCCTTTCTTCTTTAGATATTGTCTTGCCAAGATTTATATTCTTAGGATTCTCCGAAGTTCCTATATTTATGGTCTCTTACATGGGACAGGAACTCCCTGTCTTTGTGTTTGTTGATCCCTTAAATATTTCCCTTAAGTCAAAAATGTTTTCTAAATTGACTACCCCTTTCGGTATCGTGTGAAACATTGGCTTGTTAGTCGATTGATCTGTTTCATCTCTTTATACATGGGGATCGGTTTCTACTAGTTGCTCTTGAAATATTTCATCGTCAATAGCCAAATATTTAAAATGTTCATGATTGGTTAAGAAGTTTATGATCTGTTGATATCCTTCAAAGACTTCCAATTAGAAATATTGTTGGGCACCGAAGGTTTGTAGAGTAGCTCCATAGTGAACCAGGAGGATTCATAGTCTCCTAAAGGGGATAGCCTCGAGGTAGCAGTGGCTAGAGAATCAACAAGAGTGTTCTTTGTTCTGGGGATCGTTGTAATGTTGAAGGATTCAAAATGTTTTATTAGTCTGTGCACTTCCTGTTGATAATTCCTCAGGTGGGGAGAGTTGCAGTGTGTCTAACGATGATTTAAGAGTCCCTGAAAACCTTTAGTGTTTTAATGTTTAAGTCTATGGATTTATTTAGCCCTTGTACTAGAGCTTCATACTCAGAGGTGTTTTTTGTGCATTCAAATTCTAGTCCGTAGGGCAGGAAATTTTGTTTACCTTTGGGATCAATGAGGATACACCCTGCTCCTAATCCCTCTTGTGACTTAGACCCATCAAAGTACAAGGTCCAAACTTGTGAGTGAAAACCATCAATTTCCTTTTTCCTACCACTTTCCTCCTCTCTGCTCCATGGTTTTTAATAGAGGTTCTTAACAAAAGAGGATTTATTTTGCCACTGTCAGCAAATTTTCTTGAAAATTCATTTCAAAGTTTTTTGTAAGAGGGACATCATATGAGAGAGGTGAAAAATTACCAAAATCAGAGTCACGGGAATAATTTCTTAGCATGGGGAACTATGCCGAAGAGGGTTCGTTGAGGGCTTCTAGGTCGGTGACAATATGTTTTAGATACCTTTCCTTATCGATTCTAATCATGCTTGTGTGTCCCTTTAATGGAAACCAAAGGTGATCCCAGTCTATGCTAAAGTATCCATTCAATTTCTTGGACTATTCTTGACTAAGTAGAAGTCCATAAGCTTCTGGTATATCTACTACAATTATGTCAATTACTTGAACAAATTTCAGGTGTGTTGCCATTCTAATCATGACATCCTTGAGTTCTCCCATAACTTTCACCTGGGCTCTGTCTAGTTGTATCATGTGTTTATCACTTTTGAGAGGAATTGCATTTAATTTCTTGCATGTAGATAATGACATAACATTAGAGGATGACCCTAATTTAACCAAACAATTATGGAGGTTTCTGTTGAAGACTTCAAATATCAAGAGGAATGGTGGGACAAAAGGATTTCCCTTTTTATCTTCAGAGAAAGCATTTAAAGTTGGCTTATTTATTAGATATGTGAGTGTTGTATTTTCTCCTTGGTCCATGCTTATTATAGGAGTTTCTACTAAATTCAAAGATTGTAACAGAAATTCCTTTTACTGGCGGATCCTACACATGTACTTGACCGATATATTTTCCTTCAATTTTTTCAAATCTTCTACTATGTTGTAGTCTAGCTTGGGTGATTCTCGTGTATGGATGTTTATAGGATTTGTTTAGGAGACAACATATTCTTTCGGGTTATCGGACGTTTGTTTTCCTCTCGAAGTGTGGGAAATGGTAAGGTCGTTTGAGACCGGATGACCCCTACTTCACGTTTTCACATCCAAGACCTCTGCAGGTGGTTCTTGAACTTCAAATAGATCATTGGAATGCATTGGCAGGCCAGGCCCCCATAGAATCATGGTTGTTTCTTCTGGTGGGTCAACCTCTTCCTAATCAACAATATTCATAGTTGAGCCGCTTGATTTTCCGGTAAGGGAAACTTCGTATAGGAACTGGTTGGCCATCAAATTCATGGAATGCACCCATTGTGGACAGTCTCTTTCAGAATGTTTCTCTTGGTGATAGGTACAAAAAGAGTCAGATGCTACATTTCCCAGATCGGTGTTTAAGTTAGCTGGGGGAGGTTCAATTTCTTTGAATAGTGGATTTATTTTAAAGAAGGGTTTATAAGGCCTTTGACCATGGTTTCCTTCCCATGCACTTATTTTCATGTCTATGATTTCATTTGACAACTTCTTTATCATTCATTGTAGGTATTCTATGTCTCCACTTCCTTTTTTGGGACCTTGTTCGGTTTGTTTTTCTGGGGGCCTGGTCAACAAGATTCCTTTCCTGGGCGGAGGTTGAGCTTCCTTCTTAACTAATGAGACTTGGCCTTCTTTACATCCCTTCATTTGGAATTCTATTGTTTTGGATTCCTCAAAATTCTCAACTAGGTTTTTTTTGGCATCCCTTTTTACAAACATGGAAATGGAAGCAGGGAGAGCATTAGCATATACTTCGATTTGCAACTCCTGAGTGGGTTTAGCTTCGGGTTGAAATTTGTTTAGGATAGTGGTGAATCRTTGATTGAAGTATTTAACATTCTCCTTTGAACTCATGGTGGTGGCGAACAACTCAGCCATCAAAGYTCATGTAGTGGTTTCTTCTGCAAATTTATTAAAAAATCCTTTTGAAACTTCCTCCAACTAGTTATGGAACCTACAGGCAAGTTAAAATACCACATGGAGGCTGAATTCTAAAAAGTATAGGGGAAAATCCTGCATACTATGTCTTCATGTTGGACATTCACCAGTCTAATAGCTAGTATGAATTTTTTGATATGGTCTTCAGGTAGTCCTGAAGTTTCAGGGTCAAATTTAGGGAGTAACGTTTCTAGATGTCGAGGAAGGTTATGTACTCATCCAGGGATTGCCATAGCATCTTTGGCCAACCAATGTTGATTATTCTGACGTGGGTTTCTCCTTTATTCATTATGGTCATTGTTATCCTCCATGTCGTCTTACTTCGAGGATGAGCCTTCCGAGTTAAACCCTTCCTTGTTAGATTCAAAATCGTTGGGCACATAGCAGTTACCGACTAGTGTTTCAAGGATTATATTGAGGGTATGTTCGATCTCGGTGAGGGAGAAATCTATCAGGTCTTCTACTGTGTGAAAAAAACCTGGTTCGAGGTGTCGACCATTGGTCTGCTTACTTTTTTTCTACGAGGAAGTAACGAAGCTAAGGGTAGTGCTCCAATTTGTTGGGCTTAATCTCTTGTGATTCTTCTGAACTGATTCAACTTCTCATGGGGAAGAGCGTAAGGTATTTCAGGGAATAAATTTTCTTCCTCTTGCTAGGGTCAGTTACTCATTTCAGAAGTACTCAATGTGTGTGGGTTGTCTTGAGAATGAATAGCCATGCATGTGGGTTGTTTTGAATCTACAGGCTGCATGAAATATTATATCAAAAATATTGTTAGCCATTCATTCATCACCCTCCTTCAAGCACCAATTCTATTGAGGGGTCCTAAATCCCTTTAAATCAACAGTAGGAACCAAACCCACCACTGAGGACCAATTAGAATCTATAGCATTTAATAGTGGAATGGTTCTCCAAATCTGTCGATTTGGCCAAATAATCGATGGGATTTACGTAGTGATTGACATGATATCTTCTTATGAAAATTCTTCCTCTAGTTTAAACGTTCTCTTTGGTATTTTATTCTATTAGGTAGGCCTACTAAAAGATGTGTGTTGGTATAAACCAGTTGGGTAAAAGGGGAAATATTAACTACTGAAGAAGGATGAGCTTGGGATAACCCTTGTGCTCCATCATGCAGACAAATGTTTTCATACCTGTGAAAATCCTAGTATTAATGCATCAACTTGCTGGTATTTTAGTTCTTGACTGAGATACAATTATCGAAAGAAAACATACATGCAATAAAATTATGGTAAGAAAAATAGTTTCCTTAGCTCTAACTGTCAATCACACATTAACACAACAATTTGATTTCCATCATTAGAGACAAGAAATATAAAAATATTGAATCAACTAACTTATCAATAGATTCAGAAACTCTTACTCATTACAACATCCATTCATAAGATAAAGTTAGAATTAATTCCTCCTTATGATCCAATCACACACGCCTTTGATGTAAAACAAAAATTTGTCTCTGGTCCTAAACATGAATTCTCAATTAAGTTAGTTCCGAAATAGTTCTTTACAATTCCAAAAATGATGGTCTTTTCCCAAACCATCAACCCTTTCTAAAAGGTCGATCCTCTTATTTATAGAAAATAATTAACTAAAAATAACTATCAAAAGTGAAAGCTAAGTAAAACAAAACATCTCCACATGGTGCTCCCATCCCTCTATCTTCTAAGAGTCATCAAATGGTTTCACTGAAGTGGATGACTCTTCTCATACTCTAACCATTTAACAAAGAGTTCCTTGCATGTGTTGGCATACAGGAATCTGGGTTGGTCCATCGGGGATGAAAGGATCTCCTTTACTTCTATTGCCCGTGGCTGATACTTGACTACTCTGACCCTCAACTGCTATAATATTGTTTGAGCCTTGATCGGGTGCTCCATGAACTATTGTAATTATCCTGGTGCCGTGTTCGCCACCTTTTCTATATTTGGAGTCCACGCCGAGTCTTGTTATGCATGTTTTTTAACTATGTCATGCAAGTCGACAAAGTCTTCGGGTGAGCCAAATTCTAGGAGACCAATATCTTTCATATCCCTATTAATATTGACCCAACTTCTTTCACAATTATCCCATTTCTCTTGAATCTCGCGCTGAGGTTCTTGGGCCATTTTCACCCAATATTCGTCTTCTTTCCTTATCCGATCTATGTTGTTTTCCCTCAGCACCTGAATGTTTCTCTTCAGTGTCTCAACCCTTTTGAACCACGCTGATGTAATAAATTATTTTCATTTCTTGGTGCGCCTTATCGTACCATAATTCCACATATTTGCAGGTCGTTAGTGCCATAATATTTTCTTCTTGGAAGTCATCTATCCCTGTAGTAAAAATGTGTCATTCATTGGTGAATCTATTGTAGGCATCTTGGAATTCGCTTCTCAAAAATAATGTGGCCTGTGTGGAGTCCTGATAATATTTCTCCAAATGGTGCAGATGTTCCAACTCCTTTAGCATAGCAGCCAACTCCTCTTCATCTTTCCTTTCTCTATCCAAGGTGGCATCTATGATCACCATCCTTATGTCGATAAGATGGGACGTCTTGGCATGCTCTGCACTAATTGATTTCTCCTCTGTGGTGATGAGGATAGAACTGTCCAAAGTAAGCCTCCTTTTCTTGGTGGTTCTCTTCACAATGACTTTCCTCTTTCGGTCATAGGATATTGCTTGTATATCGTTGACCTCATCCACAGGTTCGGGGATTTGTTTTTCTCCCCAAGTAAGAGTGTTTCCCAGGCTCCTGACGATGTATATTTGTTCAAGATCGGGTTCCTGAACCTCTTATGTATGTCTCGATGGCTCGACATCTGGTTTTTTCTCATCGAGTGGTAAGGTACTGGCCAAAACCAAGGAATCATGGGCAGGTTCGGTACTTACTTGGTAATTGGCTGTTGAGATGTCGATTTCCTATTGTGGAATTTCTTCTCCTTGTTTTCCCAATCCTTGGGAGCCGGGGTAGATGCTTTCTCAGGTTATTTCTCCTTTTTAATTTGCACCAGAGTGACCAGGGACACCTCTGAACCCTCCTCATTATCGTATATGGTAATTAAGTCGAACAAGGGATTTGGTATACTTTTCCTTCCTGATGTCCTTTCTATCTCAGGCTGAGCCAAAACCTTCCCTGGTGATCCAACCTGTGGTGATGGAGCTTCAGGAGTTTATGACCTGGTGGTTTCTTCAATCTGTATTGGCTCTGGGCACTTGGTTCTCCTCAGCTTTTTATTGTCTCATCAACTAAGCTCCTATTCATTTCTATCAGGTAGGGTTCATTTTGAAACTGATTGATGATCCTCTGCACCCCTTGTATTAAGAGTAATCCCCTTCTCTGTGCCTCTGTTGTCTCTGCCACTCTGACTTCTTCCCTGGCCCTGAGGGCTTCTTGAGACAACTTATCTATCATTTCCACCTGTTCATCCACGAGCATGGCCTTGAACCTGGTCATGTTTAGGTTGGCCATCCTCTACACCACATCATCCTAGTCCTGGGCGCTCTCTGTGAAAATTTCTTCCTCAAACCTATCATGAACATACGACCAACAGGATGATACTTGCGAAGCACGTTGGAGTAACAGGCCTTCAGGGTCATTCTTGTGGAATCGGTCTGTAGGGAACCTAAATTCAAGTTGGCTCAACCCTTCTAGTTTTGCTTGAGCAGTAAATTTCACCAGATAAAACCCTATATGAAAACCGTAGGGTATGAAATCCCATTTCTTGTCTTTGACCAATGTGGCATTATATCCCTATAGGATGGTCTGATAACAGATTTCTCCCACAATGAGTCAGTCTAGGACATGATTAGGTAGGATATGTGGTGCTCTGGAGGCCTCGAACACTCTGATGTAGGTTAAGTGTTCGTCTAAATACGAATGACCTACCTTTGCTATTATTTTCTTGGATGTCACAGATAATCTTGGGCATTCCTTCTTAAAAATAATAAAATAAATGCGAGCGATGAATTCATCAGAGATGAGTGCATAAGACTTCTTGTATATGTTCTCCCATAGTATGTTGAAGTAGACATGGATCGGGATCTCCGCAACATGCCAACTTAGATTCATGTTGTCAAAGATGTTCCTTGTGCACATGACATTGAGTAGGTACGAGGCCATGTAGAAAGTGGGTGCCTCCCCTTTCTTCGGCGTTTGAGACTGATGTACACAGATGCTCAATTGTTTTGAGATTATCGTTCCCCAATTGGAGTTGCTCCCGTTAATCGTTACTTTGTATGCCAAAGGCATCCATGCTTCCTAAAACTTGGAGCAATCCTTTTATCCATATAGCCGACAGATGAGAGCCATCAAACAGATGTATGGCTCCCTCAGGTTGATTGTTCTGTACCAGCCATTGCTTCAGTTAGTGAAATTTTTTTCCTCCTTCCATCATGAAGCCATCAACCAGGTGGTTTCATGGAATTCATAAAACTTCACCATGAAGTTTGTGTTGAGCCACTCCTCTGGGTCCCTAATCTTGTAGTATTTCTGGACTTTTTTCGGGAGGAAAAATCTAATGCATCCACCATTCTCATTGTTGATTAAGCACTTATTCTCATCTGTATAGCTAATGAGCCATTTCATAACCTCTATGCAAGGGAAAACAGGGGTTCTTAATGCTACCATGTGTAAATACGACCGTCGAATGTTGGGGAACACTTGGTCATCAAGCACCCTTATGTTTGGGTTGTTGTGTGGGATATACTTTGGGTATTCTTCTCTGATAATTCTATTGAAGAGATCCACCCACTATGGGAGTGCTACCTTGGATCTTATTCTGGCCTCTGTATCACCAAAGGTCTAAGGCTAGACAAAATATTTATTTGTTGTTGTTTTGATGACAGTTTCTACCCTAGGGGCATACTCCAACTTCCTCGCAGTCCTCGAAGAAGAGCCTTCGCCTATCTCATCTTTGGTGCTCTCGGAGAGCATTTGGTGGTTGGATTTCTCGGTGGAATTTTACCTACAGCTATAACATATTTTATAGATTGTGCAATAGAATCGGGTGCGCATATATAAATTATAACCAACAAATTGATAGACTTGGATACATACCTCTGAAGATTGTTAAACCTGGTTTTGATAATCAAAAGGGTCAGTACAGTCTTGAGTCACTCACTCTTCTCCTTCATATGCTCTGGAATTCAACTTATGCACATAATGAATTTTTTCAAACCATTATAGAGATTTAAATAGGGATGAACTTACCGTGTCACATCAGCCATTCAATTCGGGTTATGAGTGAAATTTCCACAAATCTGCCACAAGATCTTCAGAGATGTTAAAACTTGAATTCATCATGGGTTGATGGCGGAGGCGTGGGTGGTAATGCGGTCTATCAGTGATTTAAAAATGTTGTTGTCTAATCAGTGCACAGGGTAGCAACTAATGTGGGATCGAGCATTAACTAGTTCCTTAAATGTCCAAAATCCGATCGTATCTAATGCCGCAAACGTCCCATCGTTCCACTCTTTTAGTCATTGGATCGAGGGTCAGGATTGTGCTATGAAATTTTTTGTTGATATCCTTACAAAAGCTTCGATGCCGATCGATCTTGCTATGCAGAGATGATGTGGAAAAGCTAACTAGGGGGCATGACTAGGACCTAGGGAGCTAAAAATGACCCAGGATAAAACTAGATCGTATGACCCTCTTACATAGTAAATCCACGTGGCATTAGAGACTAGTAACTTCATTCTCTTGTGTCAGTCAGAATAGAGATTTTATTTATGCCATATGTTTCTAGACCCAAACCTAACACATCAATGCCCAAAAGTGTCGAGGATCGGCGATCGACGATAAACCTACCCAAGTGCTCTCAGATCGACTCCCTTGAAAAAGTCCCAATGTCGAAAACACATCGAGGATCAGCGATCATTGATAAATTTATCACGGTCGAAATGATTTTTGTGACCTTTTTTTGGATTTCCCCAATCTCGATAAAGTGCATCGGGCATCGACTATCGGTGATTTATTTATGTCCCTTGTTAGTGTCTGTCTTTCTTTTATTTTGCCGATGCCAAAGGGGATCGACTATCTCTCAAAAATTTATGTGAATAACTTATGTAAACCAAAACCACCTTCTGTCGATGCCGATGAGAATCGATGCTCGACGATTGTTGTCTTTGTGTGGTTCCCTTACTTACTTGAATTATTTCCGACGTCGAACCTGAGTGCGTTAAGTGCAGTGTTTAGCCGTCGACTCTTAGTTCAGGTGTTAAGGCATTTTAGACATGAGGTTTCACAAGTTCAAACAAAACTGACTAGGTGATAAGAGACATAGAAATAAACGAAGATAAACAATTTCCCAAAATGAAATCGAGTCAAATAGTGAAGAAAACAAGTGGTACCCAAAAAGTGAAAAAAATTGATAAGGATTTTATCGTGTGTTGAGTGCTCAACACATTCATCGGTGTTGTTCCAAGAGATTTTGTGGAAGTTGCACCACTTCCTAGTGTCATTTTTAGTCTTCCCATTTCCCTCCTTTTCATGTGGCTTGGACTAGTTTTCTTGAGGTTGAATTCTCTATGAGTTAGGGTTTCCTTTACCATACTTTGGTTGTTGCGGATTTGAAGACCCAAATTCTCGCTTGTTCTAAGACTTCATGACTCTTCTATTCTCTTTGCTTCTTCAAGTTGGATTTTCAATGTAATTATTTCTTCTTCCAGTCTTCTCTCTTCTTGACCAAACTCTTCCTCAAGTTGGTTTAAGTCATTGGTTCTTTCCTTGAGATGATCCATTGGTATCTTTTCTCTCTTTTCTGCTTCTTCCTTTTGTGATGCTATGTTGACTTCTAAACATTTCTTTTGATATTCTGGAGTTTCTTCAATTATTCTGGCCTCTTCTAGTTGAGCTCTTAAATTCTTGATGACCTGCTGATATTTTTCGGAACCTTGAACACTTTCCCTTTTCTTCATCAATTCTTTCTTGGATGACTTGTTTTCTTCTCTTTCTTTCCTTAGATATTTAATTGCACTGATCAATTTTTCTCTGTAATCAACTTCTGCTTCTTCATACTCTTCCTCTTTTGAATCTATCTGACATGATGAGCATCTTTATTCTTGTTCTATATATGCATCTTCTTTGTCATTTTATGAATCTGCGATGGGTGAATAATATATGTCATGTAACGTATCCCAAAGTTCTTTTGCTGATGAAAATTTACCAACATTTTATCTTATCGGATTAGGTAATCCTTCCCAGATGAAATCCATTGCTATTTTGTTATTCTTCTTCAATTCCTTCTTGGTTGCAGTCTTTTCCCTTTTTGAACTATCATATCATGTAACAACTGTTAGTCAAATATAATGTCCATGTGCCTATAAAATTACTTCCATCCTTCTGCTCCACATCTCATACTTAAAACCATTCTGACCATTAAACATTGGTACTCCATTCTCAGAATAATCCATGATCTCCTTCCAGTGGTTAAACTGTTTTCTGAAGGAACCTCACTTTGATACCAATTGTTGGATTACTGAGAGGGGGGGAGAATCAGTAATAGAGAAATTTAATCCTTTTTAACCATATAATCCAAGTGTTATATCAATGTAGCATTATCATCCGATAACTGCAGAGTAAATAAGCAATGAACAAATGAACAATCATACACATACACAGTACACAAGTGTTTTACGTGGAAACCCAAAGCGAGAGAAAACCAAGGAATGATTTTTCTTATATGTATTGAAGAATTACATTCATTAGAAGCACAAACTTCCTTTGTTTTCCAGCTGCAACTAGAAGGAGGCTCTAACCCCCTAGTTTCTCAGGCTACAACCTGAGGGAATCTCCAACTCCCCAATTCTATGGTTACAACCATAAGGAGGCTACAACCCCCTATGTTCTCCGGCTACAACTGAAAGGTGGCTACAACCACCTATCCTTTCCTCGTCCAACATCCATGGCATATAAGTAGAATGATGTAACCATTGTAACAATATCACTGTGAGATAAACAATTGTAAAACTGTAACAATCAACCTGTACCAATAACCTGAAACATGCATCAACCATGCATCAACCTGTACCTCAACCTATAATCAACCTGTACCATAAACAAGTGCATCAACCATGCACCAACCTGTACCAACCAACCTGTAATCAACCTATACCATAAAAAAATGCATCAACCATGCATCAACCTGTACCTCAACCTGTACCATGAACAAGTGCATAAACCATGCACCAAACCTGTACAAATAACATGTCACAGCAACCTGTCCAAACAACATGTCTCTGTTAGGAACCAAATATCAATATAGCATAGAAAAAACTCAGAATAAGTACTCAATGCCTTGAAAAAGAGAGAAATTCAGATAATAAGCCTCTTCGAGGGGCAACCTCCTTATGCCCACATAAATGTCCAAATACAAGATGATTCCAAATGAAAATGTCTCCTTAGTATATATAAGAGACTAGGAGGTATAATTACAACTAATGGACTAAAGCCGACATAAATAAGATAACATTATTAATGTAATATGCCCCATTTAAGGGGTAATGAGTCACTATTTAGGGCTTAACATGCCCCTCCCCTATTTAGGTCTTAACATGCAACCTTTGAATGGGAGTCCACACTTTTTCGTCATTCTTCCATTCATACCTTGCTTCTATTATACAATCGGGTTGGATGATCGAGATAGCACAAAGAAAGGCCTCAACATCTTCATCCTTTCTTGAGAGTGCATCTGCCATAACATTTTGCTTCCCTTTTTTATAGATGATTTCAAAATCATAACCTAATATCTTGGTTACCCATTTTTTTTGTTCTTCTAATGATAGTCTTTGTTCCAAGAAGTATTTAAGACTATCATGATCTGTTTTGACCTTGAAGTGCCTACCTATTAGGTAAGGATGCCATTTCTTCAATGCAGCTAGTATTGTCATCATTTCCTTCTCATAAATTGTTTTGTGTAAGTCCTTTCCCTTGAGTGGTCGACTTTCAAAAGCCAGGGGCCTTCCTTCTTACATTATAATAGCACCATTTCCATTTCCTGAGGCATCACATTCCACAATAAAGGTTTTTGTGAAGTCTGGAGTGGTCAAGACATGAGCTTTGCAAATCACCTCTTTAAGTATTTCAAAATCTTTAGTTGCCTCTAGAGTCCATGAAAATGCATCCTTATTAGCTAGTTCCATTAAAGGTGTTGCTATTCTTCCATAGTGCCGAACAAACTTGCGGTAGTAACCTGTCAAACCCAAAAATCCTCTAAGATTCTTCAATGTTTTGGGAATTGGCCAGTCCATCATGGCCTTAATCTTGTTAGGGTCTACCTTTACACCTTCATGAGAT
>SNQJ01S0018425.1:0-13800 GCA_010110895.2 Picea sitchensis | reverse complement strand
TTTAATAGACCTGGTGTATATGATCACATACCTGCAAACCTTCCTTAACTTTAACAACAAGAGACTAGCATTTTCATCAAACTTTTCTTTAGTCTCACATGACTAGTTTTGGATTAGTCAACAACCCTAACTTGAAATAATCAACACTGTGTACATGTAATGATTAAAGATCTAAAAATGATACACAATGTTCTTCAGTGTGTTTTATGCAATTCCTCTTGGTGTCACTACTTGGAACCTCTCAGAAAATGAGTTATAGAAAAAATGGCATACCTTGCTAAATTCTAGATTATTCTAGAGAGCGACCTTGTAGAGCATGCCCCGCACAGAATATTTGTTGAATAGATCTGAAAATGTTACAAAGAATACTACAGACTATACTCTAACCAACACATTTTCTCTTACTGAATTTAGATCTGTTGTGAAGAATTTATTGCGTTTTTACCCGAAACACTTGTTTTAGACTAGTTTCAGAACTAGCCACACACCCTATTTTCCATGGAGTGTAACTCCAAAAATACAACAACCCACAAGCTGAATTTTTTACCACAGATACTTGGATAGGTTTCCTCATTGGCATAGAAATTTCACGGTCTGAATCATTCTATAAAAAAGTTATTGTGAAAATCGCGAGATGACCTGTAAATAACATACCTTAGAAAGCATCATCAAAAGAATTTACCCTCCCTTGAATTCTGGCCTTATTTTATTCACCTTCCCTATGAAATTCGGCTTTGATATCCCTTGGTTACCACATTCACCTATATATATTCAATATTCTCAAGTGTGATGTAAAATGAGAGAGCCTTGCCTCTTATTTATACTATCCATCTTCTAGGTCACTTAACCCATTTCTAGGTCACTTAACCCATTTCTAGGTCAATTAACCTATTTCTAGGTCACTTAACCCATTTATAGGTCACTTAACCTATTTTCCTTATTGTTAGGGTTAACCACTTTCCATATTCAATATGCTCAAGTGTGATGTAAAATGAGAGAGCCTTGCCTCTTATTTATACTCTCCATCTTCTAGGTCACTTAACCCATTTCTAGGTCAATTAACCCATTTCTAGGTCACTTAACCCATTTATAGGTCACTTAACCTATTTTCCTTATTTTTAGGGTTAACCACTTTCCATAATCAGAAAGTTCTCCATTACTTTATCATTTAAATATTCCTCTTTGACTTTGTCACCTCACTTTATCATTTAAATAATCTTCTTTGATTTTGTCACTTCACTTTATTATTTAAATAATCCTTCTTGAATTTGTCACTTTACTTTATCATTTAAATAATAATTTATTCTTTGCAAAATCTTTGACTTCTTTGACCTTTTGGGGCTTCAAGCCAACATATGAGGGTCCTCCAACTTCGTAAGGCCATAACTCTCAAACCGTGAGGAGTTATGTGACATTCCACATACCAGCAGAAATGGAATGACATGTACTATCCATATAGAATAGTATTACATGAAAATATTTCAAAACTCATACCATTATCCATCAAACAAAATTGGGTCCATTACCCAAACCTGGGTTCTCCAACTTCTCATGGCCATAACTCTCTAACCGTGAGGATTTATGCGACGTTCCACATACCACCGGAAATGGAATGACATGTACTATCCATATAGAATAGTATTACCTTCAAATATATTAAAACTCATACCATTATGCATGAAACAACCTTGGGTCCATTACCCAAACCTTTGTGCTACTGAAATTCTCTACCAGACTTTCTCCAAGGGTTGACATCATTATACAATATCACTCTCCAATGGTTGACATCAATGAAAATCAACAATCCATACCAAATATCCATCGACCTAACTCAACTTTCTGACAATAACATCATACTTGGTGAGAATCTCTTAGTTAAGAGATAAACTACAAGCTATTGAAGAAATCATTTCAGAGAAGGAACTGGTAAATATAGAACTCAATGGCCTTCCCAAGACATGGGATTCATTTGCCGCAAACATGAACACAAGAAAGGAGTATCCCACTTTTGAAGAACTTTGGACTTGTTGTGCACAAGAAGAATCAAGGATTAGAACAAAAGAGAAACCCCAAAATAAATACGATGATCAAGCTTTCACAGCAAAGTTCAAGAATTTCAGGAATAAGAAGAAGTTCGACTCAAGGAAGAAACCAAATCAAGAAAAGAATATGTGAAAGATACAATGCTTCAACTATAAAAAAATATGGTCACGATAGGAACCACTGTCCCGAGTTAAAGAAAAGGAAGGAAACAAACGAAGCAACAATTGTCGAAGAAAGAGAACCCTCAAAGAAGGCCAAGCAGGATAAAACAAACTTCTTCTTCTAAGACAAGGTAACAATATTCTTCATAATTCTTGTACATACCATGCTTACATAGTTTCCATACATATCTTGCATATCTATTTCTTAGAATATAAGATGTTCAAAGAGAAACAACACCTATGGAAGAATAACAAGATAAGGATTTCTATCACGGTGACTATAAGTCAAGCAATACACATGAAAAGATGAAGTACATTGGAAATCCTTGGTAACAATTCCTGTGGAAGCTATTAACATAAGTAATAGATGCAAGATAAGCTGAAATAAAAATCAAACTTGAAGAAATCTAGAAGAAGTAAAAACAGAAAGAAGTCAACAATCAAGAGGAAATTAGAAAAATACTTGTGACATTTTGCAGAAGGTAATAAGGATGCAGACGCAAGCGTGGAATCTCTTAGATGGAGGGAACTGATTATATAATTCCAAAAGAGGAGAATGCATTCATGCATGAAGCAAGGATTAGGAGGGATATAATCCTAAATAATATGATCCATTGAGTATTATGTAGTATCTATCCAATTTCCCATTGATGGTAGCAACCATGAAAAGCAACACGTGTTCAGTTTGACTTTAGAAGAAGTCTTCTTCAAAAAGAAGCATTAAAGTATCCATGGTTTTCCATCCACATCCATGATCGTATGATGAAAAGAAGAATTTAGAATCTTCAGGGCATGGAATCTATATAAAACTCCATGGACCCAAGAGCTAAAGAGAAACATGAGGAAGAACATGAAGATTCCAAGAGAGAAAGAAAAGGTAGAACAACCAATCATTATATCGAGAATCACAAGAATACCAGCTTGGTTTGAACCCACTAGAAGCAATCAAGAAGAAGAAATGGAATTTGTGATGAAGAACTATGTATGAAAGACTTATGAATGGAAGCATTGTAGAACTAGAGGTTCTCCTATATGGAGGGAGAAGACTATGATGATAGCTTGTTCCAATAACCAGACATATCTCTACCTGAGATATTATATCTTATGCAATATCCATAGGTTGGAGTTTACATCAAATGAATGTAAGGATTGTTCTCTTCAACAAATTAATTGAAAAAGAAGCGTATGTAGAGAAACCTCAAGGTTTTGAGGTATACCAGAAAGAGAACATTGTATGCATATGGAAAAAGATCTTGTATGGATTCAAACAACTTCGTGCAGAGCCTCTCATGCACGATAGAAGCGTGGTGAAAACTTTCTATAATAGAGATAATGTATCAGAATGGTTACTCAAAAGTCCAGAATGATGGATTGTTAATCCATGACAAACTCTCATGATGACAGAAGAAGTGCTACTTAGATATGTTTCAGTTTGAGCCTTGCCACGATGTCATGAGCTAGCAAGAAACAAAAGTGTTGAATTCAACCATGATGTATTGTAATGATTAGAGCTATATGAACCCTTCAGAGAAAACCAGTGTTCCAAACAGACTAAAGTACATTGAGATCAAGAATTACATTCTTTGTGATGAATTCTAGAAAAGAGAAGTCGTTCTCCAATATATCTCCAAAGATGAGCAGATAACAAATATTTTGGTAAAGCCTATGTCCAAGATGAAAAAGTATGCATACTCAAGAAACAAGTCGGAGCTCATGGAGACAACTTCCTTATTGAAAAAGGAAGAGATTAATCCCAGGTTGGGAGGGAGCACTGATGTGTTATTGATTTATGGAAAGTCATTTTTCAATTCGTCCAGGATGACCAGTTCCTTTCCAGTTCGGAAAGTGGTTTGAGATTTCTGACGGACGGGCATTTTCTAGTTCAGAAAATAGTCCAGATCGGACAATCATTTTCGTAATGAAAATGGTTTGATAGATTGTTGATGTACCATAGCCAATGATTCCCCTTGTGGCTAGTGTGGGGGAATGGTCTAGGATAGTCATTATTCTTGGAAGTCACTCTGAGTAGTGGTCAAGTAGAATGGTCTGCCTTGTCCAGTAGTCATTCTTTTGAAGTTCACAGTTGTGAGCAGTTTCGAAGAATGTTCCATTTTGGAGGTTGGTGCAGGACAGTCATTTCCATTAGGAAATGGTCTGGATAGTCATTCCCTATGGAATACTCATTCTCTCCAGGTTGCACTATGTTTAGTGTCGGAGGAATGGCCCAGTTAGGTGAACGATCCATTTTTAGCAATCAGGGATAGGAATTCCCTAGGGCAGACTCATTCTATTCAGGTTGCACTATGTTTAGTGCCGGAGGAATGGTCTAGGCTAAGAAATCAGGGACATTTATGCTTCTATGCTTCATAAGAATAGTCCATATATCCCATGGTTTATGTTTTACTTTATGAGGAAGATTCTCTTCCAGATCTCACAGATGTGAGTGGAAGAATGGCCCAGATGACTCAGTTTATATCATGATATTGTTTTTTGTGTAGGTTGATATCATATGATATGATTTCTATGGAGATTGTATGTCTCTGGATAGTAGATGTATGCTACTGTGGTGGATGTGTTCCATTGGTTGTGACTATGTGTCACTGATTAAGTATCCGTGTGCTACTTGGTGTGGTAGTGTACCACTGGATTGTAGTTGTGTACTACTATGGATAGACACGGTTGTGTTCTATTGAATGACATTTTTTTGATTTCCATGTAGACTATCAGTAGTGTTGCAAATGATTATTATCTATATGGATAGTTAGTGTGCTTATGTAAATACATTCTACAGGCGGAGAATGGTCCAGATAGAACAGATTTTTGGTGGACAGGTAGTCTCTTTGTGGAGAATGGCCCAGGTTGACAGTTTGTTGATATGTCATGGACTAGTATTTTCCTAAGGCACAAATTGTGGCCCGATTAGGAAAATGGTTCAGGACTGATATTTTCTAAGGCATATAGGGTGAGATAAATATCTACGGTACATATGAATCAATTAGAAAATAGTCCTAGATTAACTTTCCTATAGGAATGGTCTCTGTATTCCATGGCGTATCTTTTAGCATCTGTTGGGAGAGTCCTTCTTCTAGGATGTATGTCTGGATTAGAAGAATGGTCCTTGTATCACTCTGTGGAGTGAGTGACTTATTCAGTATCATGCTTGATTACTCAGATGGAGTATGGCTTCGAGAGATGATGCAGTTGATGCTATTAGATGATAGTGATGATGGTGCTCGTGATATGATCATGAGATAGTCTGTACGACTATGATGATGCTATCGATTGAATGGTATGTTTGTGCTCAATACCATTGCCTTCAATACCTCCCTAGTTAGGAGGGAGTATTGATATTAATCTAACTACGGGAGGTATTTACCTCCACGTGTAACCCTGATGAGAATAGAATATTTCGGGAAGCAAGAAGAAACCCTAAAGCATTGAACATAACTCTAGAAGACAAGTTGGCTCAAGGAAATATTTAATATTAATTTCTTAGCCTCGAGAATGAGAATTCAGCCCAGACATCTCAGGAAAAATAGTATAAATATAGGAAGCCAAATCTCATTTGGTACACACAGCTCAAAACTACAGAAGTGAAGAAGTGTGCACTGCATAAACTGGGTAAGTGTGCAAGTCTAAGGAGTAGTTGTAGTTGTAGCTACTACAACCTGTATTATCATTTTAGGCTTGGAATTTCTATTGGTTATGGTTTGGAATTTTTTCCTTGTATGCTAGCTCTAGAGAGACATGTACGTTGCATTGATTGGATATTAGGCCTAGGGTTTTCTTCTGGAATCATTCTCTATCAAGGTTAAGGTGCTCGGGGTGGCTTTGGCCTATGGTTGGGTGACAATATTGTTATATTGTCTATGTTTAATTGAGCACAACTATTTTTCTAACACTTTACACATATCAATTACATGATTTGTAGATGCATGTGTAGGTCTAACATAGATGGAATTCGATGGAAGGTAACATTCTTAGACCTTCCACAAATCTTCAACGACTTGAGAATTTGAGAAAACCAAGATGGATCAACTTTTCAATATTGAAAAATCTACTTAAATAGTTGGGTGATTGAATAAATGATTTGAAAGAACCATCTCTTTCATATTGCACAAGAGTTACTGAAATCAATTTCAAAACTTCAATATTTACAAGTATTAAAATAAAATTGACAAAGTTGCCAACATATTTTGGATCATTGACTTCCTTGCAAGAACTCCATGCATGTCATTACCCAAACCTAAAATCACTTTGTAAATGTGTTAAAAAACTTTCATCATTAAAACTATTGAATTTATCAAATTCCTCATACCTATTGAATCTTTCCCTACCTTAAGTGAGTTAACATGACTTGTTAAACTAGATTTTAAGAAGTGTTATGGACTAGAAATCATTCCAAAAAACATTAGAGGGTTAAATATATTGCAACCAAGGTTGGATATGTCATGGTGTTTTAGTTTAACAAAATTACCCGATGGCTCTTGCAACTTCTCTGTTATGACCCAAGGGGGGCATATATATATATATGGCTAAGTGTATATGATATGACCCCAATGGGGGGCATATATGGGCCTAAATGTACAAATGTGTAAATACATATGTAATAGGGTCATCCTAGTGATAAAGGGGCCTCATGTGCAAGTGTGAATAACTATATATAAGAGATTGTGTATTCATTATTGAGAGGGGAATTGGGAAGTATGAATGATATTTGGTTATTTGGAGGGGGTTCCCATATTATTTGAGTTATTGTGTAACTTATCTATATTGGAGTTGTGCTCCACATTGACATTTTGTACATGGTGTGTACTTCTGTTATTTTATGATATTCTAAGTATTTGAACCATAACATTCTCATATATCACACATTCATTAGAATTTTGTTGTGATTCATAGAACCACCTAAATGGATGTAGTTTTATAAATAATTAGTAGAAACACATATCCATAGGTGTATATCAAATACATTCTATAGGAAAACATTTTTAATGTACTTGATTCAAAAATAATAAACTTGTGTGTGTGTGCGTGTGTGTGTGTGTAGTCACCCCATAAATCCATCTTAACTATGGATCTTTAAAGCATCGAGAGATTTACATCTTAATTGTTTTTTTCTTTTTTGATTGTATTAATGCTTAATATATTCATAGTTAAGATGGATATGTGTAGGCATATACCTAATAGCACAACCATATCAAATATAGTTGATATATGCCAAATAGGAAATAGAAAGTAGAAATAAAATTAAACTCTGTAATCTAAAACATCGGGGATTAGTATTAAGGGTAGACAAATCTCAATTGCAATTATTGTACTCCACATTGTCATTAGATAAGTAAAGCTTAATTATTTTTCAAATTGAACGAATTCTCCCCCCATACTTGTCTACAATATGTTAATTTGCAAGATTCATTGGAATACCAATTGAAAATGTATTCGAGGACATGGAAGATATTGGGATTAATATATTTCTAATGAAAGTGTGGTATAAATTTTTGGATAAAGAATGTGATGTTTTTAATTGGATAGTGAAATAGAAATGGAAATGGAAGGTTACCATGAACAAAAACACATTAAGCACACTAGTCATGGAAGAGAAGTAACTAATGCAATCATGGAAGGATTGATTATTTAATATAGTTCTTAATGACTAATTGTTGTATTAAGGAAATTGGATAGATGAGCCTATGCAAGTCCAAGTCTGAGTTGTCCTTTTGAAGAAAGAATATATTACTAACAAATATTCACCCGAATGTATTTTAGTGGGTAGTAGGAGCTCATAATTGACCCAAGAAAATGTTGTCAACATGTGATGGGAACAAATTGCAGATTTTTAAAGGCATTTGAAATTCTAAAATCTTATGATTTATTTCTAGATTTTTTGGGGGAATTTCAGTTAGTCATGTATTTGGGAGGAGTTATGAGGTATAAGTGTTTTTTGGGGAGAAAGGGAAACATTTGGCTATTGTATGGTGGCTCTTTCTAAATTTGTAAGAGTTGTATTATTGTTTGTTTTAGAATTGAATCAAATTTCTAAAGAAAAACTCTCTCCTTCACTAAATTGTTACATGTTGTGTGGAATTTCTCCTCCCACTCCCTATTTTAGGTCTTAGTGCCCATCTAATTTTTTTCTTCTGTACAATTGTAGACAAATTTGCAAGTATATAAATGAATTTGGGGAGAATAATTTGGGTGAATAGGAAGTAGAGTACAGGGATTTTAATCAATAATTGGGACAAGTGCAAGTAGAAAAAAAATTGTGAAACAATATTCATTGAAGCCTCATAATGTACAAATCAATAGTAAGATTGCATGGGTACTTGATTAAGAAAATGTGTATTTTCCTAAAATTTAGATGTGGCTACATAATTCAAACAATTGTTCTCTATCTCATAAGCTAATATTCATACTCCTTCACAAAATAATTATCCCTAGTATTACATGTCATGATTCAAATACATACATACACACATGCATGCATATGTATATACATATAATTCAAGTAATCCCTTACCTTATTAAGGTCCGATAGACCCAATTCGGTCTCGATGGATGTTAATCAGCATTGCCATCAGATGTATACATCCATATGTATATGTATATGTATGATGACGATAATGATTAACGTCCACTGAGACAGAATTGGGTCTATTGGACCTTATGAAGGTAAATGATTACTTGGATTTATTTGGAGTTTTATTTATTCACTTGAAAAGAATTAAGAAGTGTTCCAAGATCACCATATTTTTGTTGAGTTAGAAGGTTACTAAGGTTGGTAGTGTGACAAATCTTTTGAAATTGAGATATGATTTGGGTACACACAAAACATTATAAGAGAAAGTGATTTCATCTTCAACCCTCTTAGTATCACACAGATGACAAATTATTCCATCCCAGGGTGTTTTGTGAATTTTCTAATGCCTGGTTTCACTATGGAGCTAGTGAGAATTTGTTCTTGTTTTAGCAATAATGGTTTTCTTCTTTACACTAGTTAGAACAAAGAGATACTTTTGATCTTATAGATTAGGGTTGATCACCTCCTTATAGTATCTTAATTTTTTTTACCCTCTAATTATTTTTCACACCACAATTTCTTCTTAAATTTATATGTAATAGTATTTTTAATATTATCCTCATCCCATAAAATGATATCTTCCTTTATTCCACAATGATTTAGCCAAGAATGGGCATATTTATGCCATCCCTTCTTGAACTGAAGGTGGTTTTGGATGGAGTTTGAAGTGATTTTTGAAGCATCTTGTCTTCCATGTTGTTTAAATAGTTCTTATACATTAGTTACTTGGTCATAGCATGCTCTCAACGAGGGAAAGGCTCGCTTCTACGAGGAGGATATAATAGGGTGTATTTCCTTTTATTTTGACATTATAAGTTAAAAAATACTTTCGATCTACTCTATATTTCTCCATGATTCTCTAGAGATACTTCATCCCCAAAATTCACATCCATATAAAATAAAAGTAGTGACAAGAGTCTTAAAGAGGAGTTTTTTATCCCATATCCAAAGATCCATTGATTTACAATTATTTTCAAGCCCATATTAAGCTTTCCACCCTCCATTTATCCTTTTCTCATTGTTATAGCTCTAGTTGATCTTGTGATGAATATCAATTTTGAGATATTTGTATGAAGGAACTTCCTCCAAGTTGTTGTTATCATATACAAAAGTGTTTTAGGTGATATTTTTATATTTAATTATCATAAATTTGTTTTTGTTAGTGTTAACAATCATACCCATACTTGAGTAGGAATCCTTGAGGATTCTTAGTTTCTTGCCAAGATCATAGAGAATCCTCACCATAAGAAAAATACCATCAGTTTAAAGAAGAAGAATGATGACTATAACAATAACAATTGTTAAGGTTTAAGCTATTATTAGAGTTCTTTACATTTCACTAGATAACAATAGCATAAATAGGATCACTGAGAAATACAAAATCCCAAGAGACACATCATTTATCCTGGGAAACCCTCATGGGGGAGAAAACCTAGAAAAACTTCCTTATTATAGACAGACAATACAATGCCAAGAGATAACTCAAACAAATACATAAAGTCCTCTCCCAAGAATGTGCCTCTCTCTCTCTCTTCTCCAACTACAACTCCGAACTTGTTTCTTTATGAACAATTGAGTGTGTGTCTAAATGAGGTGCTAACCTCCTTATTTATACAACTCTGGCATGTGTGGACGAAGGTGTCTTTTCACTGGTAGGGCCGACTTCTTCTTCTTCTGGGTGGTTATAACCACCTTTAATATATATTTTGGGGCCGACTTCTTATTCTGCCTATTACAATTATGTTTTGGCCAATCCACAAAAGGGGATTTGGTCATTTACAATACCCGGCATGATCAATCCGCAAAAGGGGATTGATATAATGAATAATACATCAATAATAATTAGAATACTCTTTGCAGTTACATTATTTCAATTCTCCCCCTTGACAAGAAGGGTATTCTACAACAGCATCGGGCGAGAGAGAGGACATCATCAACAACAACATCAGGTGGGTAAGAGGACAACATCATCAACAACATCTTGGAACACTGACTGGCATATCTATAAATCATCGAAAGTTTTTCTCATCAGTAGCATCGTCATTTACAATGGAATGAAATCATCATCTGCATCAATATGGATTCGTATAAAACTAATACATCATCATCACCACAGCATGAGGCTAGTCACATCATCATGGTACAAGGCTAGAACATCATCACAACATGAGGCTGGCACACTACACAACAATTAAGTTGGAATCACAACACAACAATTAAGCTGGAATCACAACAAAACAATTAAGCTGGCAGCACAACACTCAGCTGGCATCTCAACACATCAATTAATATGGAAGCACAACACTGGGCTAGCATCTCAACATAGCAATTAAGATGGAAGCACAACACTCTGCTGGAATCTCAACACAACAATTAAGCTGGAATCACATCACTCGGCCGGCATCTCAACACAACAATTAAGCTGGAAGCACAACACTTGGTTGGCATCTCAACACAAAAATTAAGCTGGAAGCACAACACTCGGCTGGCATCTCAACACAACAATTAATTTGGATGCACAGTACTAGACTGGCATATAAACACAACATTACTCCCCCTTTCGAGGGAGGTCCTTTCAGACTATACCAAGCTTATCTCGAAAGTGCTCAAACGTATTGGAGATTTATGGCTCCTCTCTGCACCAGGTCACATATGTAATGGTATCGGATCTCTATGTGTTTCGACTTGTCATGAAATACAAGATTCTCTGTCATCTTTATGTAGATCTAGTTGTCACATAGGATCGTGATTGGTTCCATCTCTAGGTCAAATAAACCTATCAACAACTTTCAAATCCATATAGCTTCACAGCTGGCAGAACATGTAGCAATGTACTCTACTTCCATTGTACTGAGAGAAATGTTGGATTGCTTCCTACTCTGCCATGAGATCATGGTTGATCCCAAATTGAAACAACATCCTGAAGTGCTCTTCCTATCAGAGACACTTCCATCCCAATCTGAATCAGTGTACCCACTTAGTGTGAAATCATGATCTCCATCATAACTGAGACCACAATCTAATGTACCCTTAAGGTACCTCATCACATGTTTTGTAGAAACTAGGTGAACATGTCTGGGTTCTACCAGAAAATGACTCAAAGTGTTCACGGAAAAACAAATATCTGGTCTGGTTTTCATCAAGTACATCAACGATCCAATGATCTGTATATATAGCATGGCATCAATCAATTCCGACGAAGTGTCGACAAGTAGATTTAGCTTCACTTCCATGGGTGTATTATGTTGGCATGTTTTACAGACAATATATGCTTGTCATTGATGGCAAGTACAACAATGATGATGACTTGAGTACAGAAAGGATGTGCCAGGAAGGCACCAGAAGTCTTTGTGGAAGATGATGCAGAGCTAGCTGGAAAACATCAGAGTATGAAGTGATGGATCTCATTGAGATTTCCCGATGAACGTCAAATCTGAGCCCGTGGTCCGACCAGCGTTGGATACAGGAAAATATGCATGCTCTTTAACGAGCAAGGTGAAATACGCAACCCTGAAAAATTCGAAACAGACACCTCAATAAAGACTCCATTTCGGAATTTCGGATACAAGGAGATAAAGATGTCACGGACTCTCATCAGCAGGAGTCCCGAAAACATGAAATGTGAAATGGCGAAATGATCTAATTCGTTGGATCAGGGTGTGATCTGGGTTGTTAGATCCAGGAGGTGAATGTGATAAACCACGTCAGCTAAGGACATGTGGCACAATCAGGCAATGACAAGTGTCAAGTTGATTCACCATTTTAGGCACATGTAAGTCACGAATCAGAGTGCCACATGGAAGCTATTCGACACGTGTTGATCCACGTGTGACGTCAGCAGGTTTACATCACACCGGGATTTCAGTTACCGGGAGTTGGAGGAATCAAGAGTGAAGACTCTTCATCTCAGGAGTCCCGAAATCGTGAAACCCAAAGTCATGAAATGTCGATTCGTCGAAAAGAAAAACGCTAAAATCCCGTCAACCATCCATCTCAGTGGGTTATGTGATCCATTCGATCACCAAGGGTTGTGGACCGTTGACTGGCATAAAGAAGGCTTGTGAAGAGTCAAAATCATGACAAGATTTGGACTGTTGGGTCCATAGGACACGTGGCGAAAGATTGTCATTTCNCATCTCAGTGGGTTATGTGATCCATTCGATCACCAAGGGTTGTGGACCGTTGACTGGCATAAAGAAGGCTTGTGAAGAGTCAAAATCATGACAAGATTTGGACTGTTGGGTCCATAGGACACGTGGCGAAAGATTGTCATTTCGCTGACTGGAGAGTCAAAGGAATGGGGTTCCCTAACCTGTTAGCGACATTTCTTGTAAAGGGGGGTAAAATGCGAAGGAATGGATTAAAAACCCCACTTTCCCTAAGTTTGGGATGCAAAATGCGCTTGTGTTTAAATGACAATCAAATCTGCACGGTAGGAATTAGAGCGCCTAGATCAACGACCCACTTTGGATTACGGAGCCCCCCCGCTTTTCTACCTTTAAGCGGAGGAGGGGGGTCTGGAATCGAGGTCGCACCTCTTTAGCGGTCACGATCAAAGCACTCGGATCAACGACGCACAAGGTGATTCCGGACCCCCCCCCCGCCTTTCTACCTTTAAGCGGAAGGGGGGGTCCGAAATCAGGCGCGCATCTTCCCAACGACCGAGATCAAAGTGCCTGGATCAACGACGCTCAGGCGATCCCATCCTTCTCAGCTGCTCTGCTTTTAATCGACATGGGCCCTTCCCCTGCCATGTAATCCTCCCGAGTTGCCCCTCCCCTGCTGCCATGTGTTCCCCTCCCTCCATGACACCCGTCCATTTATCCTCATGACACACTTTGTCCTTTTTCTCGTTTTCACCTGACACCTCATCCCAGGTGTTCTTCATCTCCCAACTCACCCCTCCTCCTCCTTTAGTCCCTCCGCCTTATGACTTCCCCGTCATCTCCCTACGTCACTGTGCCTCGTCATAAGAGCACCTCAGCCCTCTCCCTTAGGCTATGTATGGTCGTCTCT
>SNQJ01S0018424.1:113669-123669 GCA_010110895.2 Picea sitchensis | reverse complement strand
CGGCGGCAACGATGCTTCTGTTTCCAGCCAAACCGTACGCGTTTAAACACAATTTCCACCGATGATGAATGTGTGCGTATTTTCGGAAGTGAACTAGTAATTATGTAACACTGGTACGGGGAGAGAGCTAAAATGGTAAAGCCCTCATCAAATTTGAGGTTCTTCACTATCCTTCAAGAGCTTTCATTTTATATCATTATGATAAAAATGTAATCACTTTTATAATTTATTGTGATTTTTTTTTGAGAATCATTCCATATCATATTATGGGATTAAAAATGCAATCACGTTTATAATTTACTTATATTTAATTCTTAAAATTAAAGACTAAAATTCAAAAGGAATTGAAAATTTTAACTCCATTTCTATTTCCTCTTTCATTTTATATCATTATGATAAAAATGTAATCACTTTTATAATTTATTGTGATTTTTTTTTGAGAATCATTCCATATCATATTATGGGATTAAAAATGCAATCACGTTTATAATTTACTTATATTTAATTCTTAAAATTAAAGACTAAAATTCAAAAGGAATTGAAAATTTTAACTCCATTTCTATTTCCTTTAGATAAATCGTAGTGACAATTTTAATTCCATTTTTTACTGTTTTATGTTAAGTATCCCTGTGGTAATTTGGAGATGCATATGATGTGGAAGTGTTAAAGATTGTGAAATTTACTAAAAATAATATTTAATGATTATTTTAAAAGGGATAATTTACTATATTCAAGATAAAGATACTTATTATTATTATTATTATTTTTTTTTTCAAATGAAAAAAATAAAAACATAGTATATTTTTGGTTATCAATATATAAAGGTTACATTGATAATATCTTTTCAAAATGAACTATAACTTTATTTTTCAAATTTGATCTTTAAGCTCTATGTTAACATGCAAAAGGTATAAATATCAACACTCCCTCTCCATTTCGTACTACATTCAACAATCACTTGTTTTGATCTACAAGAAGTTACATTCTCTTGCTTCAAAAATAAACTAGATTTACATTACAAAATTATGGTAATGAAAATAAACTAAAATTTCACATTTTCATTTGAATAATTTCAAAAGGCATATTTTGACTTAATAATTTCAAAAGGCATAATTTTCATGATTACAATTCCATGTTTAAGAAAAAAAACTTGAATTGCATAATTATGACAATGTTGATAATGGAAGATTTTACATTTTCAATACAATAATTTAATAATTTATAATTAAATGAAAAAGTGATAAATGATGTCTTGTGACACTTTATAGATCAATTATTCTGGTTATATCTTCATATGTTTTGATTGTTAACTAGATTTAGAATGAGCGTTTGGAGCATATTAAGTATATCATATAGACCCATGCATATTTAGGTTGTATGCTAATATTGAGAAATGTATCTAGGTTTCATTGTTAATGATGTATGTATTCATTTTTTCCTTTCAAAAGATTAATTTTGTAGAAGTAATTTTACTTAAAAAAAAATTTACACAAATATGGAAAAGTATGTCCATGTATATAGTTATTATTTTATAACAAATTCAACATTAAGAATAAGAAGTAGATATTATACACGCCACTCTGAATTTAAATTACAAATATCTTGAGAGTTAGTTTTGATGGGTTTTTTTTCACAAGGTTGGTGATTTTTTTATATAACTTTAGCGATGTGTTTGCTATGGTTAATAGATTCTCAAAGTTGGTTATTCTTGTGTAGTGTTACAAAATATATATTATGCATGCTATAACCAATTTTTTTTCTTGCGTGTGTAGCTTCATTTTGGTTTTCCTACATTAATTTTCTTTAAGATGATCTAGAGTTTGTCAATGTGTTTTTTAAGTCACTCTAGATGATGTTGAATATAAGTCTTAACACATCCACAAAATTTCTTCATTGGACAAATGACCAATTTAGAGAGGTTGTTAACAGAGACATAGTACACCTTTTATACATGCACAACCCCATAAATATCTATGCATGTGGTATGGAAACTTAGCAATTAATATACGTGTCTTGAGGGTTGGTTCAATTTATCTTAGATCAAGACGTGGAACCTCTCATTATTGGTAGGTATTGGGTTTAACTCTCTCGATTCTCTTAAAATTAAATGCCACAATCAACACTAATAATTTACCATGTTTACTTTTCATAGATCATGAAAAGTACTCAGAAAATTTTCCATGAAAACTGTATTGGAAAAAAAAAACTTAACAATCATACAACATAAATATAATAGATCTAAACATATTTATACAAGTCAAAACTCATTACAATTTAACCTCAAATTCTAACCTATAGTTTCCATCAATGGAACATATCCCATGTCAATGATATAAGAAATTTTTTATTACAACGCAAAAAAAAATCAACAAAGCTTCCAAAGTTTTAGAAAGTGCAAAATATATGATAACAAGTTCAATTTATTCTCACACATACCATAGATAAGTATATGAAGCAATTTTTAGAGTATTTTGTTACTATCAAGAATTGTATTGTACCGATAGCAAGTTCAATTTCTTCTCACACATACCATAGATAAGTATAAGAAGCAATTGATGGAGTATTTTTTTATTATCAAGAATTGTATTGTACAAATAGCGAGTTCAATTTCTTCTCACACATACCATACATAAGTATAAGAGGCAATTATTGTCTAGTATTTTGTTACTATCAAGAATTGTATTGTACCTTTATGTGTTAGGTTTAATGAGTTATTTGTGGTTTTGGGTTGCATTTTTTTGTGTGTTTATTTTGATAATGTTATATAGTGTGCATAATAATATGTAACTACCTTATGGGTCATTCCTCAAATATATAAACAATAATTTCCTTGAAATTTATGGAGTTATTAGAATTGGACAATACTTCTTGTAAGCCATGTGGTTTATGAGGTTTATTAGGGAGAATATTAAGTAATTTTAATTTTCTTACTTTAAATAAGTAGTGGCGATGTTTTTGTTTAGAATAAATTTGGAAATGTTATAGAAATAATTTTGTTAATATTGATTTAGACCTTGAGACATAGATCAATAAAACATAACATTTGTTATATGTAAGTTTACAACTAGTTTAATCACAACTAAAGACCATAGTTACCAAAATCGGTCGAATTAGGCCAAAGAACATGGAAGTTTGGTAGATTCATGAGGTGAATTGTTTGATTTAATTTGATTTGTTGATTTGTGTTGTTATAATTACCATGGGTGTGTGCCTCTTACTTTCATGCTAGACCAAAAATTTGCAAAACTACCACAATTGCCTCCACAATATAGCTCTCTTGGCCTTTCATTGACCCAATGTAGGAAGAGAGGGCCAAAATGCAGATAGATAGTCACTTTGCACGATTTATTTATTTTTTTGTCGTTGTTGAAGCTAATATCACAACAACAGTGACTAATGGATTAATGGTGATTCTAGACATATTCACGAGGAGATAATGAAAAAGATGTAAGTGAAATCACATATCCATGCTATTTGACCTCGAAATGTATTCACAACAATTTAGTGATTAATGGATCCATGGTGATTCTAGACGTATCCATGAGGAGATAATGAATAAGATGTAAGGACACACACAGGAAGGAAGGATCTGAGGATCCAAACATAAATGATTTTGAGTTCATACTTATAGGAACTTTAATTTCCTGTAGCTAACAGTCAAGAAAGGAATCTTGGGTAAGCGACAATTGCTGATAAAATTAACACCCTACCATCAATATGTTTTCATCAAGTTGTATCAGAGCACAATAACACTCCGAGATTGAGGAGGAAATACTCTTTGAAAGAGTAGGCCGAGATTTAAGAATTTTGAACAGTGAAGAAGAAGGAAGACAGGTAGAGAACCTGTGAGGTTCTGGAACAAAAGTTTTGCAAGAAGAAGACAATTCCAGCTAAAGATACAGAACTAGAGAAATTGCTTGGAGATTGGTAAGTAAGTAAATAGTATTTATATTTTGAAATCGCTAATTATGCATGTAGTAGAAGCATATAAGATATTTTGACATAATATTACAACTTGAAAGTTGTAATATAGGGAGCAAGGAATCTCTCTAGTGAAAGAGGAACTGTGGCAAGGAACCCTCACAACAAAGGGGATATGTGATTGTTTTCAATTGGAATTGGAAGTAAGAAGGACACGTGAATTTATAATAATAAATTGTGAGTATAGGTGCATAAGCCTAGAAGGAGCATATGGATGCTCAAGAGGTTCTAGTGGATAGAACCAGAATAATACCTAAAGGTGAGGCTTAGGGAAATATTGATGAGGTATCTGGTATCATGTGCAGAGGCTTGCTACAGAGGCTTATTTGTATCTCACATTTGAGCATGTAAAAGGTCATAGATAAAGAGAGGAAGATGAATATTGATGGTCATACAAAGCGTTCAAGTGTAAGCCACAACTAAGGGAAGGAAAATGCTAGTGAAATTGACAGAAAGAGGATGAGTAATGAAGAATTTAACAGAGAGATGGCTAAGATGAAAGAACATATAGATATGTTAAAGAAGATGCTACAGTAAAATACAAAATATTGTAACTATGAATGGATGTTAAGAAAGAGGAAAGTGAAATGTTCTATGTTGCAGGTGAAGCTAAAGCAAAGGTTGATTTCTTGGTGGAGGAAAGAAGAACTTAGAGAACCCGAGTATGAGGAGAGAGTTCAATATTGTGAACCGAAACATAGATTAATCCTTAGAGAAGAAGAATATGCTTATGAGAGGCTTGATGAGAGTCTCATGGACTATTGGGAAAGTTCAAATCAACATAAGAAGATGACGAAAAAATCAGTTGAGGCTAGAGAGCATTATTTTTTTTAAACCAACAATTTGTGTATGGTTGTAGGTTTTGTAGGTGATTGACAGTCATTTGAATCTCTCATAAAAATAGAGGAAGATGGAGTAATTTTTCAAAGAATTGAAGGAGGACAAAACCAAAATTATGTGATGAAGAAAGATGAGACAACATTGTCTCATACAAGAAATCAAAGGGAAACCCATACATCGTTGATTAATGAAATTACTAGAGGACAATTGTAGGGACCTGATAGTGCAGAGAGAAGGAAAAAATTGGCTCATGAAGATAGCCAAAAGAAGGGCAAAGATGAAGAGAAACATTCTGATGAAATGGGCATGAGGTGTGAGGAAGAATTAAAGTTGTTGAAAGATTTGGTGAGATAACTTGAGTTAGATGGATGAATTACAGTCAATGATGGGAAATTTTCACAAGTACCTAGTGGATAAGAGGTGCCCATAGCATCTAAGGAGACATATATGATTTTTGGTTGTCAATGTTGGAAATCATGTTGTCATTGATGTAAAACGTAGACAACCATAGATGTCACTAACATCACAATCAGGGGGAGACCATGCATTGGTTAAAATATAGGTCCAAGGATCGAACCAGGCAGATAAAGGAAGCATTTAGATCGTCAAAGGTCGATTCGGGAAAACAAAGGAAGAACCTAGACCGTTACTTCATGTATACTATGTGAACAGGAACATGGCCCTTTCCATGTTAGCAACAAAGTGTGAGTGCTTGCAGGGGATCATGTGTCAATTACTGCCATCAACATGAGACAGATTGGAGGTGTCGAGAAGAAGAATTGATCTTTTTTTGAGTAAATCTAGTTGAATTGGGAAACTATAGAATCCACTCTACAATGTAAACTTAAAGGATGACAAATATTTAGTCGGAACTACTCCTATTAAAATCAACACTCACAATTATATCATCGGGGATTTATTACGCCCAAAACCAAGCCTCAAAGAAATTGTTGACGATGATATTGATAGTGGAGGATGATATCTTAGGACAAAAAAATCAATGAACCCAAAATATGGAACATTACAACATTCTATTCAAGTGAAAGTTTCAAAGTGGGGCCTAGTATCGTTAAAGGGTTGATCGTCGATGAGTTATCACCGACATGGGAAGTCTTGTGATCATTGACGACGAAACCCAAGCATGATGAAAGAAATTGTTGATGATGACTTGATCACTAAAGTTGAAGAAAACCAGATCGACATATCTGAAATATGACATGTGGCAACATTCTATTAGAGAAGAAATTTCAAAGTGGGGCCCAGTGTCATCAGGTCGAGATAATTGAGCGTTGTGGGAAATTTTTTGATGACGACACTACTATCGACGACGAAAGAAATCGAAGCCTGTCAAGTTTGATCGTCAACTCCTGAAAATCCATGAGAGTAGCCACTTGTAATTCTCTATACAGAACCACGTGTCAAAGTGCCAAGTTAGCATGGTGTACAAACAAGAGTCAAAAGTTGTGATGATGTCAACATGAGGTCAGCTACCAAGTCAATTCCACTTGTAGCAGAATGATTGATCCATGTGTCATCAAGTACATAGTCATATATCCCTTGGAAGGCTTGGTCAGAGAAGATCTTGACCGTTGGTCACAATATGTTAAACACATCTACATCGTTCATCAGAGAGGGTCTGGTCAGAGTAAATTGGTTGACTATAGTGAAGGTACTCCGACGAAGACCTCCAAGGAGAAATCTAGACCATTGGTCGACGTGTGAATGAGATGCATTAACAACCATAGATATACATGGGTTCCATATAACCAACTCATTCCACCTAACTAACTAACCTAAGATGAGAAAGACACAAGGATCAGTTAGTTTCCAAATGATTTTCCCGAGTTGAAGGAATTTACTATAATGAAACCTTTTCCCTTGTAGCCAAAATGAATTCCATTTTCCTTTTTCTTCCCCTTGCTACCTCACATAAATGAGAGGTTCATCAGATCAATGTTGAATATTCCTTCTTGCATGGTGATTTGCAAGAAGAAATCTACATGGAACAACCTCATGGCTATGTCCAGAATGACTTTAGCCTTGTTCGTTGCCTTAATAAATATATTTATGGTCATAAGAAAGCTTCCCGAGCTTGGTATGCCAAAATGAAAAAATTTCTTCTTGACACCGACTTTTCTAGATGTCATTCTGATCCTAATGTCTATACCAATAAATTAAGAAGCCAAATCATAATACTTTTTCCTTATGTTGATAATCTTATCCTCACTGGTAGTGACCCTAAAATTTTAGACCATGTGAAATCCATCCTTAAGAAGAAATTTGAAATTGTTGACTTAGGCTATTTGCACTATTTCCTTCGCCTCCAAGTTTTTCAAACTAAGGACATAATTTTTCTTTCCCAGTCTAAGTATGCCTATGACCTTGCTCGTCCCTTTCACATGGAAGATTCAAAACCAACCCCTTCTCCCTTATAATCTAGAGTCAAACTTGTTTCCACATGTACTTCTCCCTAAGTTGACGACACTTTGTATCGTCGGTTAGTTGGTAGCATCTTATACTTGACTCGCACCCATTTTGATCTTTCTTTTTTTGTCGGTCCTATTTCCCGATATATGCAAGCACCACATGAAAACCATTGGAAAAAATCTAAAAGGATACTTTCGTATGTTTGGGGTGTAGTTCAGTTTCGTATACATTACAGCTCAAGGGGTACTCCTTTATTGGTTGGTTTCACTAATTCATATTGGATCAACGACCCTGATGATCGAAATTTTACTGTAGGTTATGTTTTCATCCTTGTTCCAAGACTTGTCACTTAGGATTGTAAGAAACAACATGCTATTACAATTTATTCAGCAGAAGCAGAGTATCGAGAAACTATTAATTCAATTTAAAAAGCCTTATGGCTTCGATAAATCCTTTCAAATTTTGGATTCCAACAACAACATCTGACCAACCTTTTGTGTGACAAACATAGTGCCATCAATCTCACCAAAGACCCATTTCAACATCAACGCAACAAACAAATCAAGCTACACATGCACTTCATGTGAAAGCTCATTCATGATCAAGTTATTGAAGTGCTCTTTTTTCCTACAAAAGATCAAGTTGCAGACATTTTCACAAAGTCTCTTACATAAGTGAATTTTTCCAATCTTTGATCTATGTTAGGAGTTCGTGAATTTTTCATTAAGGAGGCATAGGCACTAATTCCTCCTTTCTTCTCCTATTGTGTCACCTTTGTAAATACTTCAATCCTATCGCAAGTTGTTCTTAAGGTGGGATGTTAGGATATTTATACACTTAGGAGTTAGTTAAGATCAACTTGGTCTAGTGTGTTGTTAGGTAAAAGTGAGTTTCTTTAGTATGCATTTGTAATTAGGTAATCTGATGGTCACGATATGTTCCTGACATAAAGTGATCTAATGGTTCATATTCTCCTTGATCTTAACGACTACAATGATCCATGGCTTAGCACCTGATTGGTCCATGATCTATATTTAAAGAGCATGGAGTTTCATTTGTCGATGATCTATTGTGAGAAACTCTCTTATAAATCTCTTTGTAATATTTTTCTTTTGCATTAATAAATTGCTCCAAGTGTCCATGTTCGTTGAGGACATGGATGTTTCCTCGTAGAGGTTTCACCACATCCAAACATCGATGTATTTATATTTGATATAGTTGTGTGAGTGGTTACTAAAGGCGTTCGTCTTCTATTGGAATACATGTGTTTTCAAACAAGAATTGAGATAATTTTAGTTTTTAGATGTCAAAGGAAACTAGCGGATGTTGAAATTTCTTGAATCATGATCACTAATTGCATCCATCCTCTTATAGTACTAAAGCTAGAATGACATCTTATAGTACTAAAGGCACTAAATGTATGACCTCTTATAGTACTGAAGGCAGTAATTGTATGAATCACGAATTATGAACCATGAACAAACAAGTTTTGGGAGAAACAATATTGATGGGTTGTTGAAAATGCGACCCTTCTTTTTTAAAATTAAATAATTTATTATCTTTCATAAATCACAAGTTAATTAAAATTTTACATTTTTAATGAGTTTTTTTAACTTATATTTATACGATGTATTTAAACACCATAAAAAATGGTGAGAAGGTTCCATTTTGATCTTTATCTCCATGACCTTATTGGAAAAAATCCATGAGTAGTTTATTTAATTAAATTATTTGAAAAGTTGAAGAAAAACCTTAAAAAAACAACGATTGGTTATCTCAATGAAATCAAATAAAAACTACTAATTTGAAATGGATCACTATGTAATTTGTCATATATTTTAGTGGTTTATGAGTGGGAAAATTGGAAGTATTGATTTGTAGGGCCCATTTTATGGGTAGGTTCTATTTCGGTGATTTAGAGTCTTGAAAATTTTGGAGCCCATCTGGGAAATTAAATGACCATTTTGGGGGTAAAACCTTTGCAAATATAGTGTGCAACCTCTCGATGTTATTATGTACATTGAGATATTTCCAAAGGTACAAAGATCACCTCAATCAAAGTTATTATGAGGAAGTTACGCCTCCAACAAGATGACCAATGTTGTTAACCACCATGGTGCCAAACATATGCCATGTCATCTCCATTACTGACACATGTGGAGAGAATCAAGTGAGGAATTTCAAAAAGATTTTATAGGGTCCAAAATCTTAACCCTAATCAAAGTCAAGGCATACAAAAACCCTAACCCTAACCTTAGATGACTATCAAGACATGTTAAATATTATGTCATTGGGAAATGAAGGAGTTGCATTCTTGTTGTATTAATTTACTAGTCCATGGTTGAGAAAATAAAGGAAGTGAAAGACCCTTTCGCAACCATACAAGTCATAGTGTTAATGACAAATCCATAATCAGATCACCTTTCTTTGTATTTTCATTTCATATCTAAGAAGAAAAGACCAAGGTGTAGTCTTCATGTTATGGTTGGGTTTTCCCATATTGGGCTTCCCAAGGTAGATATTGTGTTGATTATGTGGATGGTATGGTATTTTTTTATCTATATTTTATTCAAGTCTCAACTTATTTCAATATTTTGAGCATTAAGCTAGTAATATTACATTTTAATCTTAAGTAAAACATTGCATAACAAAGAGCTTGTAGAAACTTGTAAGATTTGTTGTGAAGAACTATTCCAGAGGAATATCCATGACAATTTATAGATCATATTGGTATCAAAGTAGATTTGTTTGG
>SNQJ01S0018424.1:81944-113659 GCA_010110895.2 Picea sitchensis | reverse complement strand
AATAACTATTGATTATTTCTCATATATTGTGCATGGTGTATTATGGTGTATTGGTGTAACTCTTATACTATTGTTCATTTCTCATTGGATATAGTTGAATGGTTTAAGTATAAGTTGAAAAAGGTTTTAAATTGTATTTGATATTGATTCACCCCCCTCTCAGTATCAACAATGTCACCCCTCTCCCTCGCCGCATGTCAGCTTTTGGTTCGCTCCCACCTAGCCAACGTGGTTGATGACGTGTTCGGGACTCCGGGAGTTTTGATAAATTTGGTAGTCTGGAAGATGTGCGGCGTGGTACAATATAGGAACGTCCAACATAAAACGTCAAACGTCGATCGCCGAAGGGCCAAGGCCACGTGACGAGATTTAGAGAGTTCAGGAGTTTTGGGCATAGTATGGTAAAAAGGGATGTTTGACGAAGATCGTTGATCGTTGAAATGCAAAAAGTGTAGGATGTCGACCGTCGAACGTCGAAAGAAAGTGACGTTCGATGTAAAACGTCGAACGTCGATCATCGAGTGGCCAAGGCCACGTGGCGATATTTTGGTACTTCGAGGATTAAGGAAAAGTTGTGTTCAACACCGAACGCCAAAGACCCCAAATAACGACGCCCGGGTAAATTTGGGAGGCCATAATTTTCAGACCAAAGCTCGGATTTTAGTGTGGTGGTAACCATTAGAAATCTCATGATGAGAAGTAACCATTGAAGGTCCTGGAAAATAGGACTTGAGATAGTTAGGGAGAACAAAAATTTGATGCCCCATCCCTAGAAATGGTATTTAGGGGTCGAGTGTGTTACAAATTGGTATCAGAGAATGGAAACAACACTTGGCCTGCTTGGGCTCATGCACGAGTCACATAAAAATATTATTAGAGAACTTATGGGTTAATACCCTACCTTAACCCCTTCTATAAGAAACTTGCTAAACCTATACTGAAGAGAGGAATGAGACCTTCTACTATTGATAGATGTTTTGGAAGTCTGCATTGTAGGTTGCTAATGTTCCCAAATAAAGAACAAACTTCACCTTGCAATGATATGTGTTGTTCATGAATTGGTAGATTAGTAACTGACAAAAAATGTTTTATCGGCACTCAAGAAGTCAGTGAACCACAAGAGAACTACAACGTAAAATATTGTGACACATGAGGAGTTGGGGGAGAGATCCCACAATAGAGAGGAAGAATATGATGAAAGGAGGGTGGTGGAAACCCCTCCAAATTTGGTTGAAACTGTAATAAGCCTCATGGAATAATTACATAGTTATAAGGTTGACAATGAAAGGTTGATCAAGGAGAGGGAAAAGAAGACATAAACTAATGCATTCCTACTACAAAGTATAGAAAATATACAAAGGAAACTGCGGCATGGTCCATCTTCCAGTCATGTGGACATGCATCATACTAAGAAAACTCCAAGTCCACCTGAGATACAGAAGTATGGTCCTGAAAGTGGACACACTAGGAGGAGCACCTCAAAGAATGCCCAACATGGAGCCAAGAGACATTCAATGGAAAATTCCTTTGGTGAGGACACTAACAAATCCAAGGAATATTCTAGTGGCAAAACTAGTTCCCATTCTCATACGAGAGGAAAGAAGAGGAAACATTCTAAGAGTCGTGACCTTGAATAATTCAAGAAAGCCAAACCACCCACCTTAGATGGAGATATTAAGAAGGGAGAAGAAGTAGAAGTTTGGCTACTCAGCTTGAAGAAGTAATTTAAAGTCCATGACTACTTTGAAAACTTAAAGGCTTGGATAGCCATTTTCAAACTGAATGGGAAAGCTTCCATTTGGTGAGAGGACCTTAGGAATCTTAAAGGAGTCCATGAGAAGGACTTGTCATGGAAACAATTTGAGAAGTACTTCAAGAAGAAGTACCTGTCAGAAAAATACTTTGATGGAAAGACCAAGGAGTTATATGAACTCAAGTTGGGACAACTCATCATAGATGAGTATATCAACAAATTTCTCTAGTTGATGAGGTATGTTTCCTACATAAAGGATGAAAAGGTAAATATGCAACGATTTATTAGTGTCTTACCTTAGTGTTACTGGGACAAAATTGAGTTTGATGAGCCAAAGACCTTAGAAGATACTATTCGAAAAGCAAGGTATTTCTATGAGAAATTCAAGAGTAAGACAGAACCACATGAAGACTGGAAGAAGAAAAACAATTTGGGATTCAAGAAGAAGGGGTTTAAACCCTCGAGATTTAAGAACCCTGGTAAGATCTCTAGGATGAGACTTCCTACCAGAAGTGTGTATCAACAAAATTTTCCATCCCATAGTGGAAATAAACCATTTATAGTATCTCCAAGTAAGACTGATAACACGAAGAGAGAACCCTTGAAATGTTGGGGTTGTGGAGAGGAAAATATGCCTTGGGAATGTTCGCATAGGCAACTAAACAATGGGAGGGTCTACAACATCCAAGAGGATACCACATTCAATGATGTGTCTAGGAGCCTGCCACAAATTTATGCAGCCTTGGATAATAGACAAGATGACCACCAAGCTTCAGTGGTGGAGATGGGAGGTATGATTTCCAACCATCATGATTCCATTTTAATTGACCCTGGTTCTAATTTGAGTTATTTTTCCCCTCAAACTGGTGAGAAATGTAAATTGCAACAAGTTAAACATGTTAAATCATGGTTGGTGCAACTAGCTACTGGAACCAAAAGAAAAGTAACATAGGTCATACCAGCATGACAATTTGTTATGAGTGGGTTGCCCACCCAAGCGAACCTAAACATACTTCCTCTAGGATCTTATGACATGTTGATTGGCATGGACTGGTTAGCTACCCAAAAAACCAAGTTGGATTGTTACAGTAAAACTTTAGATTGTGAAAATGAAGAAGGAAGAAGGGTAATCCTACAAGGGATTCAAAATCTTGTCTCAATGAGACAAATATCATCCCTCCAAGTGAAGAAGTATTGCAAAAAGGGATGTCCCTTATATGCAATACAAGTACTAAAATATGTTGAGAATAACAAACCCAACCTAGAGAACCACCCCATATTAAGAGAATATAAATATGTATTCCCAGAATAGGTATCAGGTCTACCTCCAAGAAGGGATATTGAATTTTCAATAGAACTTGTACCAGGAGCAGTCCCAATGTCTAGAACACCTTATAGAATGAGTACACCAGAGCTAGTTGAGCTCAAACTACAGCTGAAGGAGATGTGGGACAAAAGATACATTCTTCCTAGTGTATCTCCATGGGGAGCACCAACCTTGTTTGTGAAAAATAAAGATGGCACACTCAGACTATGCGTAGATTATAGACGACTCAATAAGATGACCATCAAGAACAAGTATCCCTTTCCAAGGATCGATGAATTGTTTGACCAATTAAATGGGTCTACCATATTCTCCAAGATTGACTTGAGGTATGGATACCATCAGGTTTGAATTAAATATGAATACATCCACAAGACAGCCTTTAGGACAAGATATGGTCACTATGAATTTGTGGTGGTGCCATTTGGGATTACCAATGCACCAACCACTTTTATGTGCTTAATGAATAACGTATTCAGAAATTTCTTGAATAGGTTTGTGTTGGTTTTCATTGATTATATCCTAATCTATTCCAAGAATCGGGAAGAGCATGAAGAACATCTCAAGCTAGTACTCAAAGTGCTAAGAGAACATCAACTCTATGCTAAGCTTAGTAAATGTGACTTTTTCTAGAAACAAGTCCATTACTTATGCCATGTTATTTCTGAGGAAGGAGTGGCAGTTGATCCTGACAAGATTAAAACCATCATGGATTGGCCTACCACAAAGGATGTATCTGATATCATATCCTTTATGGGTCTGGCAAGATACTATAGGAGATTCATAAAAGGATTATCCAAGATTGGTTGTCCAATCACCTCCCTTCATAAAAAGGGGGTTAAATTCATTTGGACATCTGAATGTGAAGAAAGATTTCAAGAGATGAAATACCCTCTAACCAATGCACATGTGTTGAAAATTGTAGACCCAAACAAGGACTCCTTGTGTGTACAAATGCCTGGAAGGAAGGGCTTGGAGGAGTCCTTAGGCAAGAAGGACATGTAATTTTCTACGAATCCAAAAAATTGAATGAGCTTGAAGTCAATTATGTGACCCACGATATGGAATTGGTTTCCATAGTGCATGTTGTAAAAATGTGGAGGAATTACCTCTTAGGTAGAATATTTGTACTTATGACATACCATAGTGGGTTGAGGTATTTGTTTTACCAACCAAAACTCAATGTGAGACAAGCTAGGTGGATGGCTCTCCTTAGTGAGTTTGATTTTGAAATCAAACATATCAAAGGAAAGGAGAATAGGGTGGTTGATTCCCTTAGTAGAAGTATGAAATTAGTTCACTTGACAGTTGTAAGCGCCAGTGAATTAGACATCAAAGAGAGGGTCAAAACTACACAATAAATAGATGCATTTTTCAATACCGTGACATCATACCTAAAGCAAGAGCCCATAGGAATAAAGTATGAAGGTTATCAAATGCTTAATGATGACCTGTTGACTTACAAGTGCAGATTATATATTCCAAAATGTGACGACTTGAAGAGGTCCATAATAGATGAACTACACAAAATACCATATAATGGTCATCCTGGTTATCAAAAAATGATCACGACCACTAGGAAACTATTCTAATGGCCCAGACTTAAAAAGAACATAGATGATTACTTAGCTAAGTGTCTAGAATGTCAGTAAGTCAAGGCAGAGCACTGACACCCAGCAGGGTTGTTGCAACCCCTACCAATTCTCGAATGGAAATGGGAAACCATCTCCATGGATTTCATCACAGGATTACCAAGATCAACCAAACAAAACGATCCCATCATGGTAGTTGTGGACAAACTGAGCAAGTTTTCTCACTTCATTCATGTCAAGTCAAATTTCAAGGCAATAGATATTGCCAACATCTTCATGAAAGAGATATTCAGATTGCATGGCATGCCTAAGGAAATTATATCTGACAGAGATACAAATTTTACTTCAAACTTTTGGAAATATTTGTTTATTGGGTTTGAAACAAAATTTCCCTTTATTACAACCTATCATCCTCAAACTGATGGGAAGACAAAGAGGGTAAACCAAGTATTAGAAGACATGTTGAGGATGCATGTAATGCATCAACCCAAGAAGTGGGAGGACTACCTACCACTAGTAGAATTTGCCTACAACAATGACTATCAAGAGTCATTAAAAATGAGCTCTTTTGAAGCCCTCTATGGAAGGAAATGCAACATTTCGATCAGCTGGAACAACCCAGTAGATAGAGTTACAATTGGGCCAGATATGCTAAAGGAAATGGAACAACAAGTGATTCATATCAGGAAAAATATGAAGATGGCCCAAGATAGACAAAAGAGCCTATGCAAACATGAAAAGGACTCCTAGAGAGTTCAAAGAAGGGGATCATCTGTATCTCTGAGTTAGACCCAGGAAAAGCTCCTTGAGGATGGGAGCTTGTGCCAAGATGTCACCTAAGTATTGTGGACCCTTTGAAGTTTAGAATATAGTGGGACCAATAGCCTATTGGCTAGCACTTCCTCCCATAGTGAAAGGACATAATGTTTTCCATGTTTCTTTATTAAATAAGTATGTACATGATTCTAATCATATTATTCATTGGTTTGTGATTCAGGTGGAACCCGAGGGAGAATTCCTTCCAAAATCTCAATGAATAATAAACAATAAGGAAACCCCACTCGGGAACATAACCATTGCAAAGGTCAAGGTGCAGTGGAAACACTTTGGCCTTGATGAGGCTACATGGGAAATGGAGGATGCCATGAAACTAACATATCCATTTTTTTTTACTTTTGTACATACAGAGCACATCAACAGATAGAAAATAGAGGACGATGTTCCTTTAAGGGGGAGGGGATTGTAATAACTCTATTTCCCCCAATTTGTAAATATAATTATAACTGGCCAAGAGACTATGGTGGACTAAATGTGTGTGAATGTTGATTTGATGAACCTTTGTATAAAAGGGTCAATGTACAATTTTTTTGTTATTAATAGAAATTGAATATGTGTTGCACAATTGTTGAAAGGGGGGGAAAGTTTGCCAAGATAGACCATGGATGCTATGAGAGATATGGTGAGGGGAAACCAAGAATGGTTGAGATGAACCTCACCAGACCAGTACCTACTGGGTGTAATTTCTCAACATTCCTCTAACCCATAAATGAATTACCAGTCAGGTTGGTAGTTGGAAGGCCATCCTCAAGAGTTAATGAGGAGATGGAGTAGGGTACCCATCTATAAGGCTTCTATGCCTAACCACGAATTGTGATTTGGACCCATGCAACCTTGTTGAGGAAGGAAAGAAAGGGCTCATTTTGGATGAAAGAATCCATGGGTAGGGTTTGGATACAAGATGATAAACAAGGCTAACAAGTGACTGAGGAAGTTATCATGCAGACCTCATTGCTTGGAGTAGAGAAAACCAGTTGCCAATTTCATGTGGGAGGAGGAGAGTAACCTTCATCCTTGAATGTCATGGAGAAAGAGAAAGAATCTCTTTCAGAGCATCATGGTCTAGCTCGGGGGTGGCCAGTGGTAAATCTGTCAAGAGTGGCTGTGACTATGGTTGGGAGGAAACATGCACCCCTTTCAACAGTTGCTTCACATTTTCCAGTTCTGATAAGTATTTTCATACTCTGTGTAATATATTGGATGTGATGATGAAATTCCTGTGTTTATGATTAAGTCTTTCAGTATTTGAACAATTATTAGAAATTATCGTTGTTTTTTGTAAATTGTTGTATCTATATGAGCTTTGATTTATCTCAATTTAGTTTCTAGAGATTCATGGGATGTGAGTCCGCAAGAGAGTCGGGGTAGGAGTAACTAAAATGCCTAAGTCCTATCGATCCTTTGAATTCATCTTAGCGGAAATGTCAAGCTCATATCTGTGGGAGAAGGGAGTTTTCCCTTCAGACTATTCACCCATCTAACCGAGGGCTCATGCCCATGTCCTTAACCCCTTTGTTGCAAAAAGGATTTGCACTTAGCCCACAATATTTTCCAAGAAACCCATGTGACCAGGTCCTGGGAACCCTATGCTAGTCCAAAATGGGCTAGCTCTTTTGGCTTCGGGACTTCGAAACTTATGATTCCATAACCCTTGAAAATAACTGAAGGTTGAAGTCGTGAATTGACGAGGACCATCGATTTGAGGATCCAATGTAGATCTCTCTCAATCGTTAGATCGGACTTAGGAGGGGAAGCATTAAGTGCTTCGGTGAAGTCCTACTTCAAGAGAATAAGAGTGGTCTACCGCTGAAAACTCCCGAATGTTAGAGTCATAGAGTAAATTGGGACCGTTGAAAATGGAGGGACGTGTGCCCACAGATCAACGGTTATCCAGGAATCCGGGTATTTTGTGATCTAAGGACGTGTGAGTTTCCCAGGAGTTGTGCAAGACAGAGTAAATCATGGTCGTAGATGCTAGGTACATGTGGCGATAGATCTGGCATGGTCTGGAGGGAAATCCGAGAGATACACGATGAACTCCCAAATGGCGAAAAACCAAAGTGACATAAACCGTCGATATTCGGGTCCTTCGGGATACCTCTTAGTCGTTGATCTAAGAAACCACCCTCGATTACCCAACTGATTGGGAATGGGTCATGGAGAGACACATGGTCCTAGGTGTCCACTATCAAAGGTTTTTCGTTGAACTAGTATCGTTGGATGAGTGGGTACGTGGAAAATGTTCCCATAATCCGAAGACTTCGTAATCTGGAGGAACCTAGCACAGAGTCTAGAAAGTGTGAAATACGCCGAAGTCGTGAATGCTGAAATAAATCTCGGTCATTGGTAGAATGAGGACACCTGGTGCCATATTAGAGATTCCATAGACTTAACTCTTCAAGGATTCATGATGAGAGCAGTTGGAAAGCTCTGAAGCCAGGAGAAGTGAAGTAACAGGAGTCGTATATCTATGGATCTGCGTGGAATCATATTGACCATGAGATCAAAGGTCTGGGCAGTTATTAGTCCAAGATGACGTGGCATCTTGACGTCATTCAAGGTGACCGCGTCGACCCACATTATGTGTGCCACGTGTCATCCAGATATGGACGATTCACATACCCCTTATTTTTGTTAGAGAATGACATGTGTCACCCTCTATCAATGACAATGTCACCCATGCCCTCGTCATGTGTCAACTTCTGGTTCGCGTCCACCTGGCCAACGTGGTTGATGATGTGTTTGGGACTCCAGGATTTTGGATAATCGGAAGATGTGGGGAGTGGTACAATATAGGAACATCCAATATAAAATGTCGAACAACAATCGTTGAAGGGCCAAGGCCACGTGGAGATATTTCGGGAGTTTAGGAGTTTTGGGCATAGTATGGTAAAAAGGGATGTTCAATGATGATCGTCAAAATGTCAAAAGCGTAGGACGTCAACCATCGATTTCCAACCACCGAACTCCGAAAGAAAGGGATGTTCGACATAAAACGTCGAACGTCGATCACTGAATGGCCAAGGCCACGTGGTGAGATTTCGGTACTTTGGGGATTAGGGAAAAGGTGTGTTTAGCACCGAATGTTGAAGGCCCCAACTAACAATGCCTGAGTAACTTCAGGCGGCCATAAATTGCAAACCAGATCTTGGATTTTAGTGCGGTGGCGACCGTTAGAAAGTGCGTGACGAGTAGTAATCATTGAAGGTCTCGGAAATAGGACTTGAGATAGTTAGGGAGAACAAAAATTTGATGCCCCATCCCTAGAAAGGATATTTAGGAGTCGGGTATGTTACACTACACTTGGAAGGGAAACTAAGGTATAAATTTCTTTCTTTACTCCATTTGACCATTGTTGTTTTGTTTCTTTACATTGAGGTAGGATGTCCTAGGGATATTCCCTCTTTCATTGGCTAATCTTTGAGATCACCTTGATAGTAGTTGGAAAGGGTTCCTAGAGGAACAATCCCACTATCCACTCTTGAAGAAGCCCTATTATCCCTAGCCAATTGTTGAGAGGAAATCCTCTTAGGTTCCCTCAACATCGTCTCATCCTTAAGCCCTAAGCTTCACCTAGAATTATGCAGTGACCCCATAGACCTTTCTAGGCACTAGTCTGTTAATTTCTTCAACAAAAAATCCCCCAAAACATATTTCCCTTTCCCTTTTTTATTTTGTTATTTTTGAAATCTAGGGATCTACTTGCTTAATGTATAGAGCTAGATTGTTAGATCTAAGTGGTTTCATTTCTATATCTTCTTTATATCTTGTCATGCTAATCAATTTTATCAAGCTTTATTATTTGAAATTAGCATAACTTTGGTTTGATCGTGTTTCATTGTGGTCATCTTTTGATCTAATCCTAATCTAGAGAACATCTTTGAATTTGTTTGGAACTCATTATTTAGTTGTTGCTCAAGATGACGCTTGGAAATGTGTGGTAAGTATTAGTCTTTCTCCCACTTGAATCCACTTGCAAGGGTTACAAGTTATCATTAATGTTTTCCTTGGTTTAGATGTTGAGATAAGAAAAAATAATGCCTTAAATACTTGAATGCTCCATCAATTTAACCTAACCATTTGCATTTTGGGCATCTCAATTTGACATCTTGCGGTTTAACCTTTCATCTTCAAATATGGATTGCATATGATGGATATAACATACATCGTGGCATGATAATTTCATATGAAATAATTTGGTTTGAGGCATCTTGTGCTTTTGGTTCTTTAAGGGTTTGAAAGGTTGGTTTTCAATATTGCTACACCATTTCTTTGCAATGTCTTAGCATATATACAATCCTAAACACATCCTAACATAAATCAATGCAATATTTGGTCCAACGACTTAGGACATGATGGTGCTAATGTGATACCGTGTTTAAAAATTATTCAAGGGTTTTGAATGTTGGTTCACTTTCTTTTAATGTGATAATATATGGTCTTTTGATGTTAGTTTGAAGTGATACATATCCTTAAGACGCACACACACACACACACACACACACACACACAAGTATTTGAATGTTTAATACTTTCACTATCGATACATTCTTCACACATCTTACATAGTGCACACTATTGTTAACAATTGGATTCTTCATTGTTTGCAATGCACTCTAAATATATGGTCTCATAGTGATAAATATGCCTTGATGTTGATGTTATTGTGATTTCTTGAGCACTGTGATTACGTGGGACAATGAATCATGTGTTTGGAATAAATTCATTATTTGGAATGTCCTAGAATAAAATATTGGCTCAATGCTTTGGTGGTCATAATGACTCTTGTATTGGAAATTTTTTCTTGTTGATTATCTATCCTAGTGGGCTGCTATCGACACATAATTTGATCACTATTTGTGCAATTTCATCGCCATTTGGGAGAATTTAAAGCTTGATTTTCTTGTGATGAAAAACTTGTGATTGGATAATTTGAATACTAATTATTTGGGGCTCACATTAAATCACAGTTTGAATGTTTTCAAGCAACCATTGCTTTCATTGTTCATAATCACTCTAAATTATTTGATGGCACATATTTACCATACAATCCTTATAATTATTGCAAACATTGATAAATTCATCACTTCAAATTGATAAGAAACTTATAGAATTATCATTTCCCTATTTCGCTATAAACTACTCAATATTGTATGATGACAATTATACTTTGATTATGTTATTTTCATGTTTTTGTTGAGTTTCATCGACATATGAATTTTACATTCTAAACACAGTGATAAATATGACTCAAGGGATGACATCCTTTGAAATATGGGATTGATCTCTATTTCAGAATCCAAGTGCATTCGAAATCTATGTTTCTATGGTCAAGACAATGCATTAATGATACAATTGTTGCTCATGTTATTCATGTTGTCCTGGTGAGTTAACTCTACCATCACTATATCTTAATATCTTATACATAGAATAACCATTGCCACTCTTTGGGCTCATTAATGAAAACATAATTTCATTAACATGATTTCTTGATGATGACATTAATCGATGCTATGATGTGTTGAATGAAGAATTAAATAGTCTTGATCCCATTGATGATTAATGTTGTGTTATATGAATGAATGCATGTGATCCAGATTATATTGAGATGTAAATGAGATACAAAAAAACTATAGCAACGAACACATAAATATAGTCAAACCCAAATTCTATTAATGAATAACATAATATTGTAGAATGCAAACTGACTAGAATGGTGCTAGCTTATCTCTAAATAAAAAGAGATGTCAACTATGCTCATTCACAATAAGCATCATATCACACTTTATTACATGCTCAAAGGACCTCCTTCACCTTGATTATATATGAGAGAGTGAGAGGAGAATAATTCCCATGATTCATGTGGGATAAATTGGTATAATTTTACAAAATTTCATAGGCATGTAAAACATGACTTTCTGGGAGGCCACCCATCCCAATACTACTCTAGCCCAAGCACACTTAACTGCGAAGTTCTAATGGGATTCAGTGTATTAATGTTGTAGGAATGTACATAATACCATTAGGAAATCGTGACATGATGGTTGTAATGAACAAATGGACATGGCATTACATACATTCCCCATCAAAAGGGTGAATATCATGGTTTATCAAAACCATAGGCTCAAAAACATTGATTTAGTGGACAAGGTGGATGGCCACCAATATCCACTTGGATCAGTCCTCCCCCCTTAGGAAGAAATGGTATCCATTGTGTCGATTTCCCTTAGGAGATGGGGAAAATTTTACTGAATATGAACCTTGGTGAGTTGCTTGCCTTGCTAAATTAGTTGTCTTGCTTGTACTTGGAATTAGCCCGTTGAAGGATGTCATGAACCTGTTGTTGGAGGTTCTAGATCCATTCAATAAATATGGCCTTGGTCTGAGTGTGGGAGGACTTTGTCAGTGAAGATACGCTAGGAAGAGATATATCAATGGGGGCTAGTGGTTGGAAACCAAAGCACACTTGAAAAGGGTCATGGCCAATTCAACTATGAAGGGATCTATTACAGTTATGCTAAACATATGGAAGAATCTAATTCTCTGGAAGGGTGCGTCTATATATTGGACCATTGGGTAAGGGAACACTAGGCACCAAGTCAATGGAATGTTTGACTCGGTAGTGCAGAGGCACCCCCGTAAGTGAAAAAATATCTTTGTGCTCCTCTAAAATCTTGTCAACTTGCTTCTGTTGTATAGAAAATTCTTGGGCCGAGGATGTGATGGTCACATTGACCTTCCATTCACCTTTTGACTGGATCGTGAAGAGTGAAATTTTTTTGGTTTGAGAGATTACTTTGCAGCACTATTTTTCCAAGATCTATGAAATGGAAGTAGTCATAACTACCTATGGTATCCTATAGAGATGACACTACGGAGCTGAGACTCATAAACAATGTGACATTTCCACATATATGGTTGTCCTAAAATAGCATCATAGACTTGAAGTGGGGAAACATCACACAATACCTCATCTTTGAAGGGATTGATGTCATAGGACAAGCAAAACTATTGGTTGGCATGAATGTTTCATCCTTGGATAAACCAACCAATGTTGTATGGTTGGGGGCATGGAATCGTCGACATATTCAATATCTTGATGACCTTGATTGTGATCATTTTTATCTAGCTCTCATTGTCAAAAATAAAATATAGTGGGGTCCCCTTCACCCACATCTGTGAATGGAAGAGGTTCCCCTCCTCCTCAAGATCCTTCGACTCATTTGGATAGATATTTTTGGTTGTGATGGTAGCAACGGGTTCTACATCGATGATCTTATTTCCCTACTCTGGATTAGATTCTAAGTTAGGGTCTAAATCCTTTTCTTTAATCTCAACCAACAATGATAGTTTCCAATGACATTCATCAGTGTTGTGCCGAGGGATTTTTTGTAACTCACTCCACTTTCTAGTGTCCTTCTTTGTATTCTCATTACTCTTCTTTTCCTATATCTTGGGTTGGTTGTATTGAGGTTGGAATTCCTTGCTTGATCAATTGTTCTATGAGTTAGGTCCACCTTTGTCATGTTTTTTTTGTTCCAAATTTACAGACCCAAAATCTCTTATGAACTCTCTCTTATTTCATTATTTAAATTTCTACACAATTTTGACAACATATTGATAAGAAACTCCCAGTGAGGAGATGTCCAATAAATCCATCTTCATTTGGATGTGTCTATGTAGGCCACTGTGGTAATTGAGAACCACGTGTCTCTTAGAATCTTGAATACCCAACTTTGAGTGTAGGGTATGGAAGATGTTGGTATTCTCTGGCACTATTTGGTCTCTCTCTTGATGTAGAATCATCCATCTCATATATTAGTCATCATAGATTCCAACATGATAGAACTCCTCCTTAAGGGAATCCACAAAGGCTTCCTAGGTGGGTTATCTCCAGAATAGTGTATATTTATTCGTGGTGTGCCTCTCCCAGTAACATTCCCACCAATATTTGACATGGGGAAGGGATTTGAAGAGCGCAAAGGTGATATTTTCACCCTCGAAAAAACTTTGGACAGAGTAATAACACTCTAGTAGATTCAACCATTTCTTTAGAGAATCCACATATATCTATACTTCAAATAAGGGAATATCAAAATTAACTTGTACCTTGAAGGGTGTCATAACTCTAAAATGGTTTCTTTTCGAAGATGCTTAGAATACAATCGATAGTCATTGAAGGATATGAGAGAAGTGGTCCATCATATTGTTCCTCTGTCACGCAAGGGATTCCTCGAGAAACTTCTTGAAATGATATCCTTCTCTGCCATCTCTCTTTTCTTCCACCATGGGAGGTCACTTGGGCTGGTGAGAGCGGTTTACCCCAAGTGAAACTAGCTCGAGATCAAACTCTCTAGACATTGACCTCGTCGGGGAAATGCACCAATAAATAACAAGGGGAAGACTACTCTAATACCACTGATCTGGATTATATTGAGAACAAAATGAGATACAAAATAAACTATAGAAAAGAACACATAAATATAGTGAAACCCAACTTCTATTAATGAATAACATAATAGTGTAGAACACAAACTAGATAGAATGTTGGTAATTTGTCTATAAAGAGAAAGAGATAATGGATAAACTCATTCGCAATAAGAATTACATCACACTCCATTGCATGCTTAAATGATATCCGTCACCTCAACTATATATGAGAGAGTGAGAGGAGAGTAATTCCCATGATGCATGTGGGATAAATTGGTCTAAGTTTACAAAATGTCATAGGCATGTAAAACACTAGGAGTTCCCAGGAGGTCACCCATCCCAGTACTACTATATCCCAAACAAACCTAACGATGGAGTTTTGATGGGATCTGGTGCATTAACGTTGTAGGCATGTACATAACACCACTAGGAAATCATTACACTATGGTTGTAATTTAAAAATGGAGATGGAATTACATTGCATTCCCCATCAAAAGGGTGAATATCATGGTTTATCAAAACCATGGGCTCAAAAACGTTGATTTAGTGGACAAGGTGGATGATCATTGAGATCCACCTAGATCAACATGTTCCACATTCCCATTAGCATTTCATGATATATTTGAGCAAAATCTACCTTTGATGTTTCCAAGCATATTTTGGTAAATTGAATGAGCACATTGGTATAATACAAACACTTTTGAATGTTGTTCCATAATTAATTGTTGATATACATATTTACTTATCCTTGTTTATCCTTGAGAGTGGGTATCATTAAGTTAACAAAGTATTTGTCGAGCCAAGTTAGAAGAACATTCCTTTGACTACACAACCTACCTTAAACTTGACCCTTAGGAACACCCTCCTTAGGTTAGGAATCTTCTTCCTTAGCCTTAAAGTGAATAGGCAAGGCCATTGAGGTGATAGTGGGTGGCTTGCCTAGAATTTTACCCTAGGCTCTCCTATGTAGAGTAGGACTTTCCCTTTAGTGTGAGTTTGAGTGGTGACAGGTTCAACATTGAAAATTTTGCAAATTGTATTCAATTTTGATAAAATATTCCTAGTAAACTTGAAAATGTGCTTTGCTAAGATATGAGGGTTTCATAACTCAAAAATAATCCAGGGATGGCCTCCCCAAAGGCCAAAATATTGGGTGCCCGAATTGAGTCAAATAAGGATGGATTAAGTCCAACTGGATGTCAATGATATATTGTTGGGTTCTCTAACCTTAGTGGCTATCATGAACATGTTGGGAGGGAGATATTATTCTAAGGAAAATTATCAATCTCAAACTCAACTAGCGACACTAACTCAAGTTTTGTATGTTAGGCCTTGTTGGAGAGGCATTTTGGATAAGTTTTGGGATTTGCACCAAAAGGAGATCAAAGGGTAAAATACAATTAGAAGATGGACCAGAGTGCACAACGAAAGAAGACTTCAAGGAGTCAAAGAACACGACCAACAGATGCACGACGACGCATCATGCAAAAGGCAAAAAACAATTATAAATCGTGGGGTTTGGGGACATTTTGTCCACTTTTGTAACGGATTTTGGGGGACACTTTGTCCACTTTGGTAATTGGATTAGACATATTGGTATGTATAAATATGTAATAAAGTAAATAGTGACGAGGGTTGGGGGTGAGATATATGTGTGTGATGGTACATGTAAGTTGTAAATGATTTTTGGTAAGGGAATCGAGCGAAGGAAAGAATCTATAGTATGACCGAGGAGTGAACTCATACTACAGCAGAACAACTAGGAAGGTTTGGGATGATATTACTATTGCATATTTTGTAGCACAATGTGAAGTCATAAGAAATATATTAGTGAATAATATAAGAATCTAGTCATTGTGGGCATAGCCCAAGTTGGGTGAACCACGTAAATTTGTTTGTTATGGTGTGGTTGAAATTTGTGTTGTTTTTTGGTTTATGTTGAATAAATGGATCATATATGATATTGTAATGTTGCACATAGATTATTTTTCATAAAAAAGTAATTGTTAACTATGAGAACTGTGCATGTAAGTAAAGGATCTGAGTGATTCCTCACTTCCCCTCAACATTGCAAAACATTGGTTCCTGTAGCTCCTCTAGATGCCTTGGGTGAGACTTCATTTGCTCTGCAAGTGATGCCAAAAGGGACAATATCTAAGGGTTTTGTTGGTATTTGACTGATTAACCTCGGGTCTGCCCCCTGCATGCCAACATGCCATACTAGTAAGAAAACCAAAACATTGTATCCCACTTCGACCTAGTCAAGGTGAACTAATCCTATGACATATAATCTCCTAGTGTTGGATAAGTCAATGTGCAACTAAAATGGACAATGAATCTATCTCTATGATACTCTTCTGATGTGAAAAAGCCATGATGATGATGACTCATACTGTCTTCCTATTTTAAACCGGTCTTTGAAAATCCAATCAAAGTAACTCTCATATTGTCTTGGAAAGCGAGGGAAATGAAAAATACCATATTGAACCTGTTATCGCACGAATTGTGGCTTGGGAAAATTCCAACCCAAACCACAAAGGTCAGACAACTACGAGCGTACCTACCCATTGTCACCTTAGATTAACACTCCCCTTGGTTTAGTGATGATGAAATCACCACAAGGGGTAAATCTCGGTGACTCTAGGGGGATTGAGATGGAAAGTGAGATGATAAAATATGAGTTCACCTATAGGTCAAGTTTGGAGATGGAGAAAGGCTTGATGATGAATTTTGTAAGAAGGTAAATGGTTTCCAAGAGTTAGATACCTGCAAAACAATGTTATCCCTTCCCGGAACAAGACAAAAGATGATAAACCAAGCCTTTAATCAAGGGGAATCAAGCAAGAATCCTTTTTGTCCCAAATTTGTAGAAATATAGAAATATTTAGATTAGGAACAAAAGAAGTTAATAACTGCAAATCTAACCACCAAAATCAAATAGAAGATTATGGAAACAAAGCTATCAATGACTACTTAATCTTCCAATGATTTAAGAAAGACTTCGGTGATGTTTAGAGGTCTGTTATGTGATGTTATTGGAAATTTTTTATGAAGGCCAAATGGATGTATCAAACAATTGCTACAACAACAACTTCTAGCCACCAAAATCAACAAACAATCCACCCAAAAGATATCTAACAACTAATAAATTAAATATGGCAGCTTGCGAGTGATTTTTAGTGGTAGAATGGTAAGAAATATATTTAAGAAAGATGATTTTGCAACAACCCTAATGTTTGTATGATCTAGGAGGATCTAGGAACACTCATAGAAGTCCAGGAGGATCCAGAACACTCACAGGGGTCCAAAAGGGATCAGAAATGATAAAAAAAAATTGATGTCTCAAAATCTCTTGAAAGCACTTTCAATGCATAGAGCTCATCGCAAGCTTTCCAACGATACAAAAAACATCTCAAACGGAGCCCGTATGCAAATTTTATGGTTGTTCAAAGTTCAGGTAAACCCAGACAAAATCAACTCTGAAGAGACACGTGACAGGATCACGGGTTGACAAGTGGCATCTCTAGATATTGACAAGTGGTAGGTGACATGGTTCTATACATATAGGTGGCACAATCGTTGATTGACAAGTGGCTCCAATCATAGTTTGACATGTGGCATTGGAAGAGCCAATGAGAGGCCACCACATGGTGACCCTTCAATGGCCTATAAGGTCATGGTTATATAAAATGTTTGGGAGTTTGGGGGAATTGAACCCGTAACCTCACATGGTATTAACATACCCGCCACAACCATTGCACCACACATTGGATCTTAACCTTTATATGTGTTATATTGTATTTGAATTGATGTATTGTATTAAATAGGGGGAGAAAGGGGATGAGGGCTATCCCCCAACCCCTGGTCTTTACCATACATCACATGACCAACACCTTATATTCTAGCGGGAGTTTGTTTTATTTTTTTCCAGTGGAAAAATAAGTTCGTTGCTATTCTATTGAATCAAAGGAAACTTTCCAATACATATAGCAAAACAAGGCTCGAAGCCATTACAACAATATATTCATTATGAGCTCAACATGTTATTTATGGGATTTGAACCTGGGTGGGGAGGATAACAATCATTCCTCCAAACCATCCAAGCTAAACCCAATTGACAATGAGAGTTTGTTTTATATTATATATTATATATAATATATATTATATATAATTTTAAAACTTTAACGCATGACCATATCCCATAACTTATGCAGACGGTTAAAAACTTTGGATATAACTCCAAAAAAATTGTGCGGGGGTTATACCTATAACATATAGTTATATATGATATTTATAACGTATATGTAACAAAAAATAACAAATAAAACCAACAAGTTGTCAACTGATGGGGCTTGAACCCTCGACTTGCATACATTTGCCAAAAGACTTAACCAAGTTCGCTATAAGTGCAGGTTGGTTATGAAATCCAACCAAATTGTAATTAATGTATGCCAACAATTTCAGAACTCAGTTAGAGGTCGTGGCCTATTTAATGGACATGAATCCCAACATTGTACACAACATTTTTTGTGTGTTTACACACATTTTTATGCATGTTTTTGTCTCGTAAATCATGTCGAGAGTATGAAGGGTACGAGGCTACACCATAAAGTGTGGCGTGGGTCACCTTGATGGAATTTCAAGTATTTTATATCATTTTGCACAATTTTTTACTAGTACTTCAACAATGCACTCTGTTTCAGTATTTGTGCAATTTGTAAAAAGGTCATTGTATTATTTTACGAGCCAAGGAGATTTTGGGGCATTGTAAGTCGACTTTATACCCATTTTCCTCAGTTTTTTGAGAGGGATGTAAGGGTGATGTTCTTTTCAGCATCAAAGTGACATATTTGAAGGGCATCTTCAGCTCTTGTATTGTAAATTCCTTTTAGTGTACTTGAAGCATTTGAGCATTAATAAAGTGATTATGCATTTTCTTATGTAAGATGGATTATGCAAGTTATGATCAACAGTTTAAGTGTTTGGTTAAGTAAGATAAATCACTTCCATGCTATAAGCATTGTCAATAAAATATTTTGGAATAAGAAAGTGGTATTAAACTTAGTGATATTTTTCAAGTGTTTTATGGGTTCTATCCATTTTCATATCATTGTAGCATTAATTTATAACAACAAAGAAAATTACAAGGCCAATCAAGATGCCCCTAGGGCACAAGAAGGCTTATAGCGTGTAGAATCAAATTCAACCTAGATCATTGCAATATCTCGATATTTCATGTATATCAACGCAACAATATTATATCTCTAATGCAATTAGATTAGTGCCTTATCAATTGGCTGATTAATGGAGTCTCTTTTGTAAGAGCTAGGGTTTGTTACTTCTCTATGGGTGCAATCCCTTTTACTCCCTAGAGCAAACAAAACCTAGCAAGGTAAATATACAAGGGTGTAATATATTTTACTCCTTATAGCAACCTTAGCAAAATGGCTTATTCAATGACAATAATGATAGATCTTGGTGGAGGGTGTATGCCATTATACTCCTCCAGGGGTTTAGACTAAAACAACCTTGAAACAAGGAGAAATAACACAATATGCAGAAAATTCCTTATCAATTCCAAGAGATAACAAGATAAAGCCTTCTTTACCAAGAATGTTCTATCACAATAGCAAAGAGACAAACAACAATATATAGTGCCTTAGTTTCTTCCTCCAATAGACAAGTAAAGCATCCACATAGCACATGAGAGATATAAAGTGATTTTCCCAAGTAGGGAGAAAATTTCAGCCAAGAGTATGTAATACTCAAGTGAATTGTGTTATTAAAATTAAATGACAAGACCTTTATTTATACAAGGTCTTGTTAAACCAATTTGTCCACTTTTGAAAATTCAATCAAAATCTATGGAGGTCGACCTCCTCTATTTTCCTTTTACAACTTAAAATTTAAAAATTAAATGAAATAAACCCTTAGTAAGGGTGAGGTCGCGCCCTAAAGGGTGACGATAGGCCTCCAAGAGAGACAATTTTCCTTAGGATGAATATATTTTGGCCTCCAAAGTTCATGTGTCACCTCACTGTGTGATAAAGTGTCAAGAAATCCATTTCTCTCCATCAAACCAAGCCACATCACCATCACACAATGAAACCCCCATAAAAAACCCTAAGCCCATGTGATGTATAGGGCCTAGAAGATGATGCCTTAGGCCTCCCAAGGCCAACGTTGGGGTGAAAGGGATTGTAATATGATCATCTCATGGTCCATGAGTGCCTTGAAAGGAAACATTCATCCTCCCATGTGTCCAATGAGAGGGGGCGCAATATGTGGGCTTCATGCCCCTATGAAGGTCCAAGTAACCTTGTGCCTCCACGGAAGACTTTCACCTGGAAAGGCCCTGCAAAGACAGATAAATTCACCCTCCAAGGGTCCACAAGTCACAAGTATCATGCCAAGAAATCCACATCTAATCAAAGAACCACCCAAACATGTGCATCAAATCCCCCCTTTTCAAAATAAAAAAATTCTCAAAGACCTTATACAACTTGCCAAATTTAAGTATGGGAAGGTTGTCATGGTGACTGATTGGGTAGATCATTCCCTAATTCAAGGAGTGTTTCCCAATAGGACCCTCTCTAAGTCATGTAAAGAGTATGAGGTGGATGGGGGTGTGACTTCTGGGCACGGGGTTTCTTGACATACAAGGGCTCGTATTGTCTCATTTATGGGTGCCTCTGTAGAGGGTGTGCTTGCTCTTAAGTTACCAACTATTTAGGTGTTATTTTTCCCAAACCGCCTTTTAGCCATCTTTTTAATCCCTGCTTTCATTTATTTGTATTTTTTTATTCCTCTTTATAAGGTTTTCGAGCTTTAGCATTTGTAATTTTGTACCGGGGCGGGCACTGAGTAGGTAGAGATCAAGTTGGACCGAATTTTGATGGTCCTCATTTTTTGTGTTCACTTTCTTTTCAACATTAGTTTCTTATTCTTTTATAGCAGTTTCAATCCAACTCTGTGCCTTAATCTCTTTCTTCCCATGAAATGAGGTACAAGCCCTTCTTATGCCAATATGATCGAAAACCCAAAAGATGAGGAAAAAAAAGGGAAGAAGTATAGAAAGTGACAAGTATGTGTGGGAGTGGTATGATGACCTTTCGAGGAAAACACCTAGTAGAAACCCTTTTCTTGAGGGTGACCACTTACTAGGACAATGTGTCATTTCTGAGGGTGACCACTTACTAGGAAATGTGTCAAACTTCACCAAGGTGAAATGAGGAAAAGGCATAATTTCCAAGCAAACATTTTCAAAATCAAGAAAGGACCCTTTGCAACATTTTCAAATGCTTCATTTATTATAATGCCACTTAACACAACAATGGACTCATTACCTCATGGAGCAAAGACATGTTATCCTTTGTGATCCAAGTTGTTGTGGTGGACGCTACTTCCATCAATCGAATGGTGACATGTGGTAAGATAGGGCATCTTCCTCACCATTTGCCTCTCTACATCTACGTCTCAAGTAACCTAAGGGCATTGAGATATCATCTCTTTAGTTATCCCTATGAATGGGGGGTAACAAAACCCAAAGTTAATTTTTGGGTCAATGAAAACTTATCACACAAATTTATTATTTCCATTACATTTAACACTCTTAGCAACACATAGTAGTTTTAGTTAGAGTTGCGAGCAACAACATTATTTAATATTGCAAAGACACTTGCATTTTATTTTATTATCTTCACTTGTAGAATAAAATCCAATAAAGTAGCATGTGATTTGAAGCACCATAGAAGAGAATCGTGAGGACTCAAACAAATAAATGGCCAAACCCTAGAGCATGTAACATGGCTACAATGAAAGGCCACTCCACATGTTCATATGAATTTGCAAAGTAATTTTTAATGAAAAATGCCTTCAACCCTAGGAATTTTGCCCATTCCATAACTTCTAAAACAACCACAACATTATCAAATATAGATTTTCCTCTAATGAAACCCATTTTCTCCAGTCTAATGATTTGTGGCAAGATATAGTGAATATGCAAAGAAAAATATTTGACTATAACCTTGCAAGAGACATTGAGGAGGGTTATTAGTCTCGAGTTGGTAATCAACTCTAGGTCACCTACTTTAGGAATATACTTAATGAAGTTTATGTTAATGAGAGACCTTGAACAAATTTTATAAACCACGCCCCTTTTATAAACAGAGAAGGTTATGCCCAACAAAATCCCATGTGGCCCTAAAAACTTCACATAGGTACATATCCAAATAGACTGACATGTTGTTGACCATTGCTATATGGGATTCTCTCGACTTTGGAAAAGTTAAATCCTAGTGGAACATTCTTTCTTATTCTAAAGACACATTTTGAGGGATAAGATCCATGTAGCTTTGCATGGCCGCCCTATGAGCATCAATCATACCTTGAGATAAAAAACAAATAGGATAGTGGTTAACAAATTCAAGTTCAAGGCCTTCATGGTTGGTTACCCATCAATCCAAAGTCTTTAGGGATCTTATCTTTCAAATGCCTCCTTTGTATTAAGAGATTTAATAAAAACATTTATGGGTTGGTCCCCAATTTTGATCTAGTGGATCTTAGAATAAATTTGTGCTCTTGGGGCTTACCAAATCATCCACTTTCAAGAATTATCTAAGCTTAATGATACACATTTCATTAGGAACGAGGTGAAACAACACACAATATTGTAGAGAGAATACAATATATAATATTCAAAGAAGATCATTACAATGAAAACCAAATTATATTATTGAATCAATGATGAAAAGCATTGCAATGTACATAACAATACATGAGGAATAAAATGATCATATCTTATCTCTAAGAAGATATGTGACAATTATGCTCATTCACAAGAAAACCCATATCAAAAGGTTGAAAATTTATTTTATAATAATTCCAAAAACATAAGATTATAAAACTCTAATATGTAAGAATCATAACCCTAACATGAAGTTAGTGTTGAGTGAGAAAGCTCAACTAGCCAAATATGATTTGTTCAAAAAAAGAAGGGAGCCTTGTCAAGATCATAACTTTTCATCTCATGCTCCTTTTTGAGTGTTATTTATGTTGTTGGAAATAAAATTAGTAGATTGAATCAGGTCCCCAACTATTGGGCATAAAACCCTAAAACAATCCATGGGAAGGTCCCCAAAAATGCATTGAAATTTTAGAACGCAAAAAATGCCAATATCAGAACCATTTCTAAGATGGCCTTAAATAGCCACCTGGTTCATTGGAAACTTTGTTTTGCATTGCTTCATATGGTGTGAACTACAACGACAAGAAACTTTTTGGAACTCATCTTTGGTTTATTTATGGCATGAACATTTCAAGATCTCTATATTCTAGAAAACCCCTCATAGGAATGTCATACTTAGCTAATGGCATCATTCCACCACCCAATCCATCAATCTTCCCCTCATGGCCTGAACTACAATTTAAAATTTGTCTTAACATCTTGTATACACACTAGGTGTTGTAAATATGAGACATTAATAGGTATATGGACTTTGGTGGCCACTCACTAGGATATGGTGAAAATAATGGGTTTATGTGATGCAGGAGCATCGCCAACAAAGCACAAGCGGAAGACAGCTGGGTGCACTAGCGCGGATTTTGAAATATTTTGAATTCCAAAGTTGGTGTATTAATGTAATATATGAAAAAGATTTTGATTTATGAACGTCTTTAATGATCAGAGGCTGAGCCATCGGATAAGATCGATGGGAGAATGTATTTTGGCTTTAATGTGTAGGATTGCAGTACAGATCTGGAGATTTCGCTCGTATCTATTTGACTAACATATTTATTGTAATAAATGTTAAGTAGTTGAGAGCTTTTATTTCGATGGGATAGTTGTAGAGTAGTTGGAGGGAAGAGATCGAAGCGTCCTCTTGTATAAATCTTTATATTGTTGTCGAGAAGAGGTTGTTGAATCTATTGCGTAGATTTCCATTACAGTTGTTGTTGTTGTTGGCATTCTAATTATCTAGAGCCATAGCCATTGTAGCAAGGAGTTGAGAGCTATCGAGAAGCAGTGAATGTATGTATGTAATTTTCAGTTGAATGAATATAGCAGAGGAACATTGTCCCAAATGTATGGTGTTTATGTGTCTATTTGAATGAGCGAGATGTATGAATCAACAAGATTTTAAATAAGTTTCAGCTGTTTCTCTTCTACGAGCGAGTGCAAGGAGTGCATAGTGTCCGCAAGGAGTGCGTTGCCAGAGTTTGTTTCGACTCGTAAGCTCAGAAGAGATAGAATGAAATTATATGTGCAAGGAGTGCGTGACAGAGTTTCATACTCGTAAGATCAGATAGTGTAGCGTGACTTAGTCACAGGGGAGTAGTTGAAGAACAATCACAAAGAGTGAAAAATCATCCACAAAGAAGTTGTGTGTGGAAGAGAATCTATTGCAAGGCGTGCACAGGTCGAGATTTCGACTAAGTGACGAAGAGAGTGTTCTAAAGGACAAAGAATATCAAGGAAGCTAAGCTCAGGAGGGAGAGCGGAAGGAAATCTTCGAGGAGGATAATCCTTTTAGGTTTCGCAAAATTTACGAACGAGATCTATTCTAGAGAGAGGTGGATCATTCCAAACCATCAAATCTGGGAGAACAACGTGGAGGTTGGTCGTAAGGTTTTTCGGCAATTCATAGTTAGGGAAGTTTGAAGGCGTTGCAAAGGAAGAGTCACGAACTCGCAGAGTCACGAAGTAATCGAAATCATTGGTCATGCAGAGGACACGTGGCAGCGGATTGGGAAATTTGGAAGTCGGAAGTCCGAAGGATTGTATGCAAGGTGAACATGAGTTTCGTGAAAGCCGTGAAACCCGAGATATCCTTGGGCCATCATAATTAAAGGAGGAATGTGGCACGAGGACCGTAGTTCGGAAGAGAATGCTTCGGAGAGTCTCGAAGCAAGAGATCAAGATATCCCCGAAGCCCGAAGTTGTGAAGGGATAGATCCACGATCATAACTCATGGTCACTTAGGAGAACAAGGACCTGTATATAGAAATTTTAGGTATCCGCAAGGACTTCAAGAGTCAATCTGACTCAGGAGTTAGAACATCCAAGACCGGGAGTTCATGTAGTCCCAAGAGGAGAAAAGGGGGGGTTGCATGATTATGGTAAAAAAAATAGTATGTCCCACCAACAGTTACATTGTTATACTCCCTCCACATTCCACAAAGAAGGTATTATGTTCCCAAAGCATAAATTTGTTAATACACTTCATAACTCATTCGATCTAGCCATGATGTTTTGAACCATAACTTAGAAGAGTATGACTTCATATAATTTTTGGGATCATAGAGGCCAAGTCTAGCCTTAAGACCATTCCAAGTTGTTTGCTCCCATTCCAAGTTGTATGATCCCTCTAAGGTATGTAGACAAATATAACCCCATTATAATCATAATGGTACTCCAAATTGATGGAGTATCCATACAACAACCAATCAACTTCTAGGAGTTATTTAGCTAACCAATCCCACATCACTATGCTCTACACTTCTTCATTTGGATAATAAAAGTTGGAAAGGAAGAGCACTATGCAATCCAGATTCATAAGCACCCACACCACTTTATTGGACAAATATATCCCATGATCAATTATTCAAAATTAGAATTTATGTGATATTAGGGTGGCCAACCCCCTCTACCTTCTCATTCAATGTATGAAATAAAGTGGCACTAGTAAAAGTATAGTGCAATGTTGTTCTCAATTTAAAACCATTCATTTTCATTTCATGTAGACATAGAACATCTGACTATGAAACCAATGAACGAAATCTATGAACCATGGAATTCTTGATTGGATCTATAAGACCCCACACACTCCATAATACAACCTTCATTAGGAACATTTCACAAACATGGTCATCTCCTTACCATCCTTACCAATTATATAATGATAAGGATTTGGATTCACAACATCTTCCTTCTCAAGTGCATGCATTATTTGTGGCATATGCATCCAACCTTGGAGGAGGATATCGATCCCTTCAACTACCCCCCAACACGAGGAATTATCCTAAGAGGAGCCATCAAGTCATTATCAATAATTATATATTCACTCTTGGATTCAGCCAACCCAGAAATAACCATGCTTTTCGACGCATTCTTGGAATTCAAAATCCCTTTGTCATCCTTTTTTACCACACAAATCCAACCTTCACAATCGATAGAGGCTAAGGCCTTTTGAACATGATTGACAATGGTAGAAATTGAAGGATTTCCAAATATGTCACCCTTGGATAACAAGGGGAAATACCTAATGTTATGGTCAAGACTCTAGCATCACAAATGCGTATTTAGATAGTTAATATATCTTACAACTTAATAGATCAAATTTTGTTTGACTTGAATAAGAACTTGTTCATCAAGGTGTTCAGAAACGTTAACTCAAATACATATGCGCTTCTAAAGGAAAGGGTCAAAGATTGAAATGTTGGGGTCATGGAAAATGAATTTCCCAAGAGAAGCTAAAATATGCCTAAGCACATCCCATTATTACATGGGGAGGCTTGAGAAATCAACCTAGAGGGTATGATAAAATTGGGAAACTTCATCGATCAAGAAGTTTGCATACCACTTGGATAAAACCATAATGGTATCATCGCACATATAGGGGGCATTCTTGACCACCTCAAGGAATGATGCTCTTCCTTGAATACAAACTAAAAGAGCCCATTTTTAGGCTCCTAGTAGTCATGAAAATCCAGTCATAGTGTTCCCAAGTTTCCTTAACCTAGGCTAATGATAGAATCAAGAGGGACTCTATTTACAAAGTAAACCTAATAAGGTTCAATGCTTAAGGCCATCCCTGTAGAGTGTGTAGAATATTATCAAGCGTTGGGGTTTGACATATATGTTGTCATCTTTTTTATACAAATCAATTTATATATCATAAATCTCACAAATGCACCATTATTCAGTACCTCCTTGGGCATTATCTGTGTATTGATTGTTATAGTTTTTATGTTCAATAAAATTATAACGGTATCGCCTTCGATTTCGATCACAATAATGTAATTTTCAATATCATACCAAATAAGGAGTTATCTATGTGTTCATTGATTAATATCTTGAAACACACACACACACACACACACACACACACACACACACACATAGGAACATGTATGTATGTGCATATATATGCATAGTACATACATGTGTGGGTGTGTGTGCACGCGTGCGCACACGTGTGCACGTGTGTGTACATTATCCATGTGTCGATCGATTAACTTTATCTTGAATATAATGTTAAAAAATATATTGTGTGTGTGTGATCTCAAACAATAGATTTTATGACATTGATCATATTAAGGTGTGTGTGTGTAAAGCATTGTTCTTGCATCAATCAATATACTTTATTTCAATATCTTATTGAATGAAATAGTTTGTGATAATTAAATGACAGAAAGAGGTTTAGCCATATATGGAATGATATATGATACCAATTGATTTAAGATTATTAGAGATTGGTTTAGATCTATGTATCCAACAGTATATCATGCTATGTCACTTTACATATGTTTCTATGCAGAATGCTTTGATTCATATTGCTTGACTATGTTTTTTTTTGTAAACTATCTAATTATATTAACAAAGATACAGAGTTACATTGTCAAAATTACAAAGGATTGATTGTCAGCCATCTTTCTAAAAGATTTGAAAGTTAAAAGACTTGCAAAATATTTCGAACTAGACCTAAAATCTCTCTGCTTGTAGCTTTTGTAGAAGGGATTCAAAATACTGAAAGGATGGTTACAAAAATCAAACATAAATACTAAGAGAGAAATTATCTAGTAGGATTAGCAGGAGGATGGTCCTCATGCTCTTCTTGCATATGGAAATTGTCTGCAGTAGAATCAACAAAATGGATTCCAAAATGAGCGGAAATAATGTTGAGTTTTTTGTCCATTGTCTGGTTATGTAATTGAAGATATTTAGTCTGCATCAGGAGGTTGTTTAGCACTGCTTTATTGTTAGTGATAGCTTAGTTGAGAAGGGGTTTTGAAAACAAGTGGAGCTCAACAGTTCTAAAATATTTTGTTTCACGAGATCGGGTAGACCCTGTATTTGGATTCCATCCCTGCATATCTGCTTCAATTTCACTATCAGTGGTATTTTTTCTAACTTGGTGAGTATTAACCTCCATCTCTTCCAGGGTTGCTTGGGTTGGAGGAGGCGTGTGGGCATAGAAAGCTTCAACAGCATGGATAGCGTCCTGGTGCGATCTCAGGATCAAAAGTTGCACATAGGAGCGTCATCCTTTGTTGCTCGCTCATCCCCATTCCATTTTGTCTTCCACGGGAGGGTAAACCAAGGGGCGAGGATACATATAAACTAAATTTTTTAGACCAATGTGTTTTTCGACTAAACCATTGTACAAAGTCAGTCTCTAAACCTAATAACTTACCTAGCTTTCCTTTAAAATAGACTTGTATTTAACCTACACTCATTTTTACTACAATTTAATTTTGACTTCATTAGGGATGATTTTAAGGATGGAAAATTATTTTAAAATGTAGAAATCTTGGCGAATCTTACTAATCTTTCATATGCCAACTATAAATGTTTGGCGATATTTTTGTAAAAATATTCAAATTTCTAAGGATTTTATATAGTTTTTATAAAATTTTGGTGTTTTTTAAGGTAAAATCATTTTATCCTATAGAATTTGGGTGAATCACTTTTAAAATAGCGAATCTTTTTTTTGGAAAAAACATGGAAAATTAACCCATGAGCGAAATTTAGCCCCTAAAATCATCTATGGACTTCATATAATTAGACTTATGGAGGTTTAAATCATGGTAAAATATTTTGAACAGACCATGAAAAAATAATAAAAGTTAGTTAAAGTGATAACATGAATTAATATCATACATAATGTCCTCTTCTTCTTTTATAATATTTTATTATTTCTATAATTCTTTTGAGAACATGATATTCGTATTTAGGAAAATCCAATCATTAATTTTTTTTTAAATATTACTTTGTTACATTTTATTTTATAAGAGCATCATTTTAATAGAAAAACTATAGTTTATAATATCAAATATTAGTAGTAGATAAAAAGTATATGTTTTTCTTTAAATATTAAAAAAAAAAAATTATCTAAAAAATTACAGAAATTTATGGGAAAGTTTCTCATGTTGTGTATTTATATTTTCACATAAAAATGTTTTAATAAAATAAATAATTAAATTAGTGAAGCATGATATTTCTTAATAATGTTTTTTTAAACTATATATAAGACATAATAGTTTATGAAATTGGATTATTAAGATACAATTCTAGATGTCAATTTTCATGAAGAATGTTTTGACTTCAATTTTCATGAATAATGTTTTGACTTAAGATGCAATGGTCAAAATTTGAAGGAATGTATAGATTGGTTGATTAATATTAAAAAACACTTAAATATTTGATTCGTTAAAGGTTTTTTCTTTCTAAATTAAAAAAGAAAATAGTTATAGGATAGCTTGCAAATGTGTGATGTGGGAATACCCTAAATACAATTCAAACATTGTGTTGCATACCACTCAAAAACATTAAACGACTAAACCCGGGAGCTAGTAATGATGGTTTTTTTCACAAACCTACCAACCTCTTAACATAACTTTGACATCACGCTAAATATGGTCGATAGGTTCTTAAAGGTGTTTTCAATTTAATTTAAGAAATGGACTCTTCTCCCTTTTGTGGGCTTAAGTATGTAACTTTGATATTCAAAAGAGTTAAGAAGTTTGGGCTTAAGTATGTAACTTTGATATTCAAAAGAGTTAAGAAGTTTCGTAGAAGGACTTTTGCTAGATAAATTATTTCTAAATAGTTATGGGGATGTATATTTATAAAAATACAACTAACTAAAGCTGAACATAACCCCACTATGATCATAATTCTAAAGCTGAACCACTAACTAACTAAAGCTGAACATAATTCTACAGATCAAATCCCTCTTTAATTCGGCCTCAACTTCTAACTTGACGGTGTTTTCAATTAATGGTAAGAAATGGACTCTTCTCCCTTTTATTGCCTTCAAAATAAAAACAAAAACTACCGTGGATCAAGTTTTTTTTGTTTGTGTGTCGTTAGTCGTGAGAGAGTTATTAATGAGGTCGATTCAATTTATTCATTTTTGTGGAAAATAGGAAGTCGAGAAGAGTCGTATTTAATCCCACATGCAAAAGCGTGAAAGTAACTCTGTTATCTTAATATGAGACAGAAAACATAACATAGTGTACGGGTGGGCAGTGATGAGATTTAGCACAAAAGGAGGATACAAGTTCCCTCCGCAACTCAGTTAAATATTCACGCTGAAATGGTTGCATCTGAGTCCACGATTGTAGCGTAATTTTATTTCTATCATGTTCTAAAATTATTCATTTTTTAAACTTTTACAAACTAGTATATTAACCTGATAAACTTTTCATCATTTTTGTTCAATATTGTCGTTGTAGTATAGTGGTAAGTATTCCCGCCTGTCACGCGGGTGACCCGGGTTCGATCCCCGGCAACGGCGATTTTTAGTTATCTGCATTCATTTTAAGGTCTACAGCGGAACGTTTTAAACACGAAGTCTATAATCTATGTGAAAAAGTATATCTATGTATGTAATTATTATTTTATAACAAATTTAACCATAATTTTTTTTTTATACATATCATTGTTAATTTAAATTATAATTATTTTTGGAATTAGTTTTAATGGATTTTCTCACAAGTTTGAAAAACTTTTTTATATATAATTTTAGCAATATATTTGTTATGGTTAATAGGTTTTCAAAGTTCATCATTCTTATATAGTGTTACAAAATATATGCTGGTTAATAAGTTCTCAAAGTTTATCATTTTTATATAGTGTTACAAAATATATGTTGGTTAATAGATTCTCAAAATTGATCATTCTTATATAGTGTTACAAAATATATACCATGCATGATATAACCAATATGTTTAGATGCATGTGTGGTTTTATTTTGGTTTTTCTATATCAATTTTATTTAAAAAGATGTAAAGTTTATGAATGCATTTTTTAAGTCGCTCTAAATGATGTTGAAATTAAGCCTTGACACATCTACAAACTTTCATTATTGGACAAATGACTAATTTAGAGAGTTTGTTAACAAGGTTGTAGTGCATGTCTTATTCATGCACAATCATAAATATATATGCACATGATACATCAACTTAGCAATTAATAGACTAGCCCTGAGGGTTGGTTTTGCTGATCTTAGATCAAAACGTGGAGCCTCTCGTAATTGGGAGGTCTTGAGTCCAACTCTCTCGATTCCCTTGGAATTAAATGTTATAATCAATGTTGATAATTTACCATGTTTATCTTTCATGGATTATGAAAAAGTACTCAAAATTCTCCATGAAATTTACATTGAAAAAAACTTAACAATCATACATAAATATATGTGAATGATATAAGAAAGTTTTATTACAAGACATAAGCAAATCAACAAAGCTTTCCAATTTTTAACATCAATGTAACATATGCCATGTGAATGATATAAGGAACTTTTATTACAACACAATCAAATCGACAAAACTTCTCAATTTTTAGAAAGCCCAAAATATATGAAAGCAAGTTCAAGTTCTTCTCACACATACCATATATAAGTATAAGAAGAAATTGTTGGATTATTTTGTTAAATATAAGAAATTCAAATATATGTACACAATAAGGTCCTTCAACTTTATGGAGTTGTTAGTATTGGACAATACTCCTTGTAAGTTATGTGGTTTATTTCGGAGAATATTAAGTAATCTCGAT
>SNQJ01S0018424.1:65418-76085 GCA_010110895.2 Picea sitchensis | reverse complement strand
TAAAAATTTCACATTCTAATTCACTATACTTTTGAAATTATAGGTTATGGAAGTTAGAGTTTCTGACTATTCTAAAAACTAGTATCAAATATGTGTTTTTGGTAAGGGTCATTGGTCTTGAGGGGAGCTCTGCAATTTTTTCCAATGGGACCGAAGTTTAATGGAAAGTGCCTCTAGTGCCCTTGGACTCGTGGCTCAGTTAGCCGATGACCCTTTTTCTCCCCCCTTTTTTTCTCAAGGTATCCAGACGTGTCTCTTTGTCTTGGACAGAGCCTCCAGGGGGATTTTCTCCCAAGCCCTTTACCTTTCTCCTCGGTCTCTAACCATGTCTTGTATTTACTGTGTTGATTGCACCCACCTTTATTGGAGGCCATAGGTGGCTTCTCTCCATATACAATATTAACGAAAGCTGAGCAGTTGGACTTCGAGGAAGATCTCCTAGGCGAGGATGCAATCTTCCCATAAGACTTTGAATTCATTATTCGCTAGAGTTTTCATTCCCATGTACCTTCATGCAATGGATCCTTGTCAATTTCCCTTGGTGGAAAGCTGGAAAGTATGGGGGAGGCTCAGGATACCCCCCCCTCAATTTTGGTCTAAAGTTTACCGAGGTTCCCCCTCTTCCCCCTCCTAGACTTTCTACATCCTCAGTTTCTAAACAACTCTCCCTTTCTCCCCCCTCCCATCTCCTAGGTGGTCTCTCCTATCCTTTCTTCCCCAGTGCTTCAGTTGTTACCTCCCTCCATCCATTCGTGGGAACCCTTGGCTTTTATATCTCAAGAATCAAGCGATAAATCCTCTTTGCACATGTGTATTAGAGATCGATGTATTAAGTCTGCAATGGTAGTCGAGCAAGATGTATCTTTCGAAGATGTCCCCTCTTGATGGTAAAACCCTAATGGGTAGATTTTGCAGTAAGATTGTTCGAGCTCTCGCACTCTCTCAATGGGTTCAAAAATCATGGCAAATGGAGCTAGGTTATGCCCAATCTTTCATAGTTTACCTAGAGGATGGATATGCTTCAAGTTCACTTATGAGGGTGACGTGGAGAAAATTATGCACAAGAACTGGCGATGGGGCCCCTTTGGCCTCTCTCTACAAAAATGGGACATAAGCTTTGACCCCCTTTGTGCTCTGCTATCTATAATGCATGTGTGGTCCATTTTTCTTGGGTTACTGCTCCAATTTCGGAAATAATCCCTTCTCTGTGCTATAAGTGATAAAATTGGTAAATTTTGTGGGTTGAACTCCTCATGGGAATCCAACCCGGATCGACTGTGGGCTTGGATTCTTATTGAAGTTGACCTATGCAACATTTTATTGGAAGAACTAGACCTAGTTATGAGTGATCACATATGGGTTCAAAAAATTGACTATTGGAAATTGTCATTTCGTTGTTATTCATGTCATGAAGTGGGCCATTTGCAGACCCATTGCAGTAGGTCGCGCCCCCATCTGGAAAAGGTTAAAAAGATATGGGTAAAAAAAGTTGGGCATGCACCTACAGAGGCAGAAGGAGTTCGTCTAATTTTTAAAGCTTCATTTAAACCTCTGTTTTTGACAGGCGACGTCGATGGTTTCAAGACAAATGAAGCTCTGGAAAAGAGGGCACCATATGCTTTGTAAAAGGATGTAGGTATGTTTCATTGTGGTTCTTTACTTCGGTATACCCCCCTCTCCTTCCTATGAGGTTGAGCCCCCATCTTTTTTCCATGTGTCCATTCTAGGTTCCCTTGGTGGAGTCTCGACTCTCTCTATCCCCCCTCTTCCCCTTACCCTCCCTCTCGCCCTGCCCCTTCCCCTAGAGCGCCCCCCGTCTTAGCCCTTCCCATTCCCATCCCCCCTCATTCTCCCCCTCGTCCCTTCTTAGCCTAGCCCTCTATCTTCTAATTCCTCATCCTCTTTAGAAGTCTCTCCTCCCTCCTTCATTCTAGGGACTCCCAAAAAGGAGAACGGGTATTCTCTTAGGTCCAAAATCAAGAAGGAGGACTCCTCCTCGGTGGGTGGTCTTGCTCTGGATGCTCCCACCCATAATCTTGTAGGACGTAAGTCCCACCTCCTTAGAGCACAACAAAATGAAACACATGATATTAAGAAAGGTACTCCGTCAACTATTGTGAGGGCCCTTGGAGCAAGAAAATCACCCAAGAGCCCCCGCCCCCCATGAAAATCCTTTCCTTCAATGCCAGAGGGGTAGGGGGCACCCGTAAACAAATAGTCCTCAAACGACTTTTGAGCCTCTATCCAAATGTAATTTTAATTCAAGAAACATCGGTTGATGGTTTAAGAGCTAGGTCTTTTTGTTTTAGCCCTGGTTGAAGTCCTAGTCTTTTTGCACTTTGGATGTAGATGGACAATCGAGACGATTATTTACATGATGGAGCTCTTCATACAACGCTCTATACCATTTCCAATCAATTGGAGGATAAAACAACCGGTCTTGATATTGTAATCATCTAACGTATGTGGCCCATACATGAATCAAGAATCCTTCTAGAAGGACTTAGCCGAATAGAATGTTGTAGACAATCCTCTAACTCTAGTTGGTGGAGATTTCAATTTGACCCTGTCCTCCAAGGAAATATGGGGCGTAACTGCTCGACGTGAGAATCTCAGTAGTTTTTTACGTCCTTATTTGAGAAGCTAAAGCTGGTCGACCTAGAACCTGTCAAGTTATTCCCCAGGTGGAGGAACTTCCGTTTTGGGGACGCAACAATTGGAAAATGCCTTGATCGTTTTTCGGTGTCAGACGATCTTCTATCCAATCATTTTTTCTTCAAGTCCTTCTGGTGGCTTTTCCGACCACCTCCCAATCATTTTCCAAATGGATTCGGACATGGCCAAGCCGCCAGCCCCTTTCAAGTTCAATCCATTATGGCTTCGGGATGAGGATTTTAAGGAACTCATTAACGGAAAGTGGATTCCTCTGTTGGCGGGGTCACCTTCTTGCTATATGCACCAGTTTGCTGAGAACATATCATGCTTAAAACAAGCAATGAAAGGTTGGAACAAAAAGTTTAAAGAGAAAATGCAGGCCGAATTAAAGGAAGTGGAAGCAACCATTGGGGAATCTTTTTCGGAGGGTTCGGCTGGCTCGCTCGCGGAAGTAGACTTCACTCGTCTACGTGATCTGGGGTTTAGAAAGTGGCTGTACTCAATTGCTGTTAGTACTCAAGAATGGCTGTACTTAATTGCTACCGAATTAAGTCAATTTCACCTTGAATTAAGGTAGTAATAAAATAGTCTATTTCACGTTATATGAAAGAAAGAGGTATTCGCTATTGCCGGGGATCAAACCGAAGTTCCAGCATCTACAAGCTGTAGAAACAGCACGACAAAATAATTGCGCCCACCGTGGGGCTCGAACCCACGACCACAAGGTTAAGAGCCTTGCGCTCTACCAACTGAGCTAGACGGGCTCGATATAAAATGTCGAGTATTCCCACCTCTTGGGTAGGTGACCTAGGTTGATCCCTGGCAACGACGATACCTCTTTCCTTCCCCTGCACCCCTACTCTTGCAGACACACATTTAAACATCACGATTTAAAAAATTCACTAAAAAGTGATCTGTCATCGACCATTGCTATTAGGGTGTCTCTTAACTCTAGCAAATTCAAATCTTGGTCACTCAGTGTTTCTTATTATAGAGACACCTTTTGGGGGACAAGGTCTATATAGCTCTGCATGGCCACCCTTTGTGCATCAATCATACCTTGAGATAGAAAATGAATATGATAGTCGTTAACAAATTCAAGATCAATGCCCTCATGGTTGGTTACCCATCCAACCAAAGTCTTTAGGGATCTAATCCTTCAAAGGCCTCCTTTATATTAAGAGCTTTTGAAGAACACCTTTATGGTTTGGTCTCCAATTTTGATCTAATATTACTAATGCAAGGCTTCACAAAAATATTACTTAACTATTACTAATGCAATTATTTCCCATCCCACCAATCACATTTAACTAATAACTAATACTATAGACTTTTGAACATTATACCATAACCTCCTTCTACCCATTTAGGTACAAAAAACTACTATCCAGTTTATCATTTATCTCACATAAACACAACACATCTAAATAAATAGAAGATTATCATGTAACACAACATATAAGGAATGAAAGTAAAGAAAAACATCACCATATAACTTAAGGAAACCAAAAATTTAAAAGGGGCCTCATTCCATTCATCTTCAACACAAACCAATACATCATTACATAACACATCTTCATTAACTAGGTTGTAACAAAAGGAAGTATTTGAAACATTATATAATATTCCACAACCTTTACCCAACCCACTTCTATTCCATATACAACCCTAAATAGGAAAAGCCTTTACAGTTATACAATTGTGCTTGTAGGTGGGAGGACTCAATCAACTCTAAAATCCATATAGCTTTCTCCCAATTCTTTCTTTATGAACTAGTTGATATCTTCTCCAAATTTACCCAAGTGTCTTTAGTCTTCCACCACTCTCCTATTCAGTCACCTGAAGTGATGTGTAATATCTTATTTATAGTGTCCCATGATCTATAATGCTCCTTATTGTCACTAGTGGTCCTCATTCCTTATGGCACACCTTTGATCTCTATATGTGCTGATTTTTTGCCAACGTGTCTTCCATTAAAATTAAGGACCCAACAATTGTGAGGAGAAAGAGGCCTTTCATATGAACCTTTGTTTTTTATTTTTTTCATCTTAAGCATGTGTGGCTTGTCCAAAATATTTAGAAAATTTCTTTTTATTTTTTAATATTTTCCTTTTTCTTTTTAGAAAGGAGAAAGAGGCCTTTCAGTTTTTTATGTTTTTCATTTTAAGCATGTGTGGCTTGTCCAAAATATTTAGAAAAAGTCTTTTTATTTTTTAATATTTTTATTTTTCTTTTTGGAAAATGTGTCAGATTAACATTTAATGCATTTTAGTCCATTTTTCTTTGATTTATCCTTAAAAAATATTGATATCAGTCTATGATTATATGGAGGAAAAATGAGACATGGAGCACACCATTGGAAAGGTCTCGACTAGCTCTCAACTAGTTGATTGGAAATCTGATTCAACACTAGCAATGCCCTTGTTTTAACCGAGAAAATCTACTACTAAACATCGATCTATCATAGGTGTCACAAGTACCATAACTTTTGAAGGTTTCCATTTGATCATATGGTGTTGGAATGGATCAAAAGAGGAATATTTGGAAAGGTATCAATGAGTACTTCGATGCCATCATCCCAAAATTTGATTCCTTGCTGCCAACACTTAATTTTCCTACCCAGAAGTTCGAGTATGTATGTTTCCCAGACCTATTCAGGGACTTGCAAAGGCTCTAAATGGGTCATCCGATCACATGACAAGGAAAATGATATGTCATCAAAAATATCTTATGGTAAACTACAACCTAGAAATATAACTTTTTGTTTTGATACCAAACAATAACACATATCAAACTTCAAAGCTTTTCCTTCAATCTATTGGCTTGAAAATAATCATTATTTTGTGAAAGGTCGTTCTTGATGATAGGTGGTCAAAATTAGGCATGTATTCCATTGGATAGCCCTACATCATCACCAAACACATTTGTCTTTCTAGGTTTGTTTTATTAAATAAATGAATCTGAAAATTGAATTCGGAATAATGAAATTTGTCGCCTAGGAGATGTGCAACTTGCGCACATCCTAGATCGGGCATATGTCAAGCCCAAAATTGGGAAAATGAGGGCTCATTGGAAAGATTATCCCAAGTATTATAGGGTATATCCATTTTATTTTAAATAAATAATTCATAACCTCTTTTATATTATGTCCAATACCTAGCTTACATGGACATAATATAAAAGGGCATTGAAAATTTTGCAAATTGTGTTCACTTTTGATTAAATTTTTCTTGGTCAACTTGAAATCTTGCTTGGAGTCGAGAAGAGTTTATTATAGGTGGTAAAATAGGCATATATTCCATTGGAGATCCATTGGACAACCCTACATCATCACCAAACACATTTATATTTCTAGGTTTGATTGAACATTAAATAAATAAATATGAAATTGAATTCAAAACAATGAAATGTATCCCCTGGGAGATATGCAACTTGTGCACCTCCTAGATTGGGAATATGTCAAGCCCAAAATTGGGAAAATGAGGGCTCATTGGAAATATTATCCCAATTACTATAGGGTATATCCATTTTATTTTAAATAATACTTCATAATCTCTTGTATATTATGCCCAATACCTAGCTTACATGGAACCTACTTAGTGACCGATGAAAGGGCATTGAATTTTTTTCAATTTGTATTCATTTTTGATGAAATCTTGCTTGGTCAACTTGAACATGTACTTTTGTAATATGGGAGGGTTTCATAATTCAAAATTAATTTGGGGATGACCTTGGCAAAGATCAAAATCCTGGGTGCCTAAATTGAGTCAAATAAGGTTGGATTGAGTCCAACTAGGTGCCAATGATATATTGTTGGGTTATCTGACCTCAATGGATATCATGAACATGTCGGGAAGGAGATAGTGTGCTAGGAAAAAATATCAATCTCAAACTCAACTAGAAATACTAACTCAACTTTTGTAGGTGAGGCCTAACTAGTAAGGAAACAAAAACACCATATCACACTTTGACCTAATAGAGATGAACTTCACTAACGATTGATGCTCTCCTACTATCTAATAAGTCACTTTCCAGTTGAAATGGCCAACAAATCTCTCCCTTTGATACTCTTTGATGTGGAAAAACCATGATAATGATGACTCATACCATCTTCCTATTTGAAACCGGTCTTTGAGAATTTGGTTAAAGCAACCCTTCTATTGTCTTGGAAAACTAGGGAAATGAAAAATACCACATTGAACCAAAATTTGATTTTTGGATCAACCACAACTTATCACACTGATGCATTATGTCCATTACATTTAACACTCTTAGCAACAAGTGGTCATTTTAGTTAGAGTTGTGAGCAATAACATTATTTAATATTGCAAACATATTTACATGCATTTTATTTTATTATCATCACTTGTACAATAAAATCCAATAAACTAGCATGCAATTTGAAGGCCCATAGAAGAGAATCACGAGGACTCAAACAAAGAAATGGCCAAACCCTAAAGCATGCAACATGGCTAGGATGAAATGCCACTACACATGTTCATAGGAATTTTCAAAGTCAAGTTTAATGAAAAACGCCTTCAGCCCCATGTATTTGGCCCATTCCATACCTTTAAAAACAACCACAACATTATTGAGTATATATTTTCCTCTAATGAAACCCATTTTCTCCAGTTTAATGATTTGTGGTAAGATATAGCAAAGTTGCAAGGCTAAATCTTTGGCTATAATCTTGTAAGAGACATTGAGCTGGGTTATTGGTCTCCAATTGGTAATTAGTTCCAGGTCACCCACTTTAGGAATGCAATTAATGAAGCTTATGTTAGAGAGATACCTTGAACAAATTTTGCAAACCACATCCATTTATAAACAAAAAAGGTCAGACGTAACAAAAACCCATATGGCCCGAAAAAATTCACATAGGTACCTATCCAAAAAAAGTGATTTGTCATCGACCATTTCTATTAGGGTGTCTCTCAATTCTAGCAAATTCAAATCTTGGTCACTCACTCTTTCTTATTCTAGAGACACATTTTGGGGGACAAGGTCTATATAGCTTTGCATGGCCACCCTTTGTGCATCAATCATACCTTGAGATAGAAAATGAATATGATAGTCATTAACAAATTCAGGATCAATGCCCTCCTGGTTGGTTACCCATCCAACCAAATTCTTTAGGGCTCTTATCCTTCAAAGGCCTCCTTTATGTTAAGAGATTTGAAGAAAACCTTTATGGTTTGGTCCCCAATTTTGATTTAGTGGATTTGAGAATAAATTTCTGCACTTGGGGTTTGCCAAATCACCCACCTTCAAGAATTATCTAAGCTTAGTGATACACATTTCATTGGGAAGGAAGTGAAAGAATGCACAATATTCAAAGCAGAGTATTATAATGAAAACCAAAATTTATTATTGAATAAAAGGTGAAAAACATTGCAATGTACATAGTGATACATGAGGACTAGAATTGTGGTATCTTATCTTTGAGAAGATATGTGATGATTATGCTCATTCTCAAGAAAACCCATGAAAAATGGTTGAAATTTTATTTTATAACAATTCCAAAAAAATAATAGGATGAAAGTCCAATATGTAAGAATCATAGTCCTAGCATGAAGTTAGTGTTGAGCGAGAGTGCTCAACTAGCCAAATATAATTTGTTTGAAAAAAGAATGGAGTTGTGTCAAGGTCATAACTTTTCATTTGTTTCTCCTTTTCAAGTGCCCTTTAGGTTGTTGGAAATAAAATTAGTAGATTGAATCAAATCCCCATCTATTGGGCATAAAACCCTCAAAAAACCCATGGGAAGGCCTCCAAAGTTGCATTGAAAGTTTAGTACCCAAAAAGTCCAATATTAAGACCATTTCTAATATGGCCCTAGATAGCCACCTGGGTCATTAGAAGCTCTCTCTTGAATTGCTTCACATGGTGTGAACTACAACCGCAAGAAACCTTTTTGAACTAATCTTTGGTTTCTTTATGGAAAGAACATTGCAAGATCTCTATCTTCTAGACAAACCCTCATAGGAATGTCATAACTCAACTATGGTATCATTCCACCACCAAATCCATCCATCTTTCTCTCATTGCTTGGGCTACAATTTACTATTCCTCTTAACATATTGGATGCACACTAGGTGTTGTAAATGGGAGACATAATTAGGTATCTAGACTTTGGTATCCACTCCCTAGGATATGGTGAAAACAATGGGTTTATGGTAAAAAAAAGGGTAAGTCCCACCAACACTTACACATGTATACCCCCTCCACATTCCATACATAAAATATTATGTTCCCATCACGTAAATTTGTTAAGATGGTTCACAACTCATTCACTCCAGCCATGAGATTAGACCAAGTGAACAATAACTTATAAGACTATGACTTCCTATACTTGTTGGGATGATAGAGGCCAAGTTCGACCTTAAGACCATTCCAAGTTGTATGTTCCCTCTAAGATATGTAGATAGAGAGTACCTCAATTTAATCATCATGGTATTCCACATTGTTGAAGTCTCCACACAACAACCAATCAACTTCGAGGAGTTATTTAGCTAACCAATCCCACATAGCTATACTCTACTCTTCGTCATTAGGAGAATACAGGTTGGAAATGTAGGGAACTGTGAAATCAAGATCCAGAAGAACCCACACCACTCTTTTGGACAAATATACCCCATGGTCAATGATTCAAAATTAGACTTTATGTGAGATTAAGGTGGCTAGCCCCCTCTACCTTCTGATTCAAAGTATGAAATAGAGTGGCACCAAGACAAATATAATGCAAGGTTGTTCTCAATTTAAAACCATTCACTTTCACTTCCTATATAGATAGAACATTTGACTATCAAACCATTGAACAAAGTCTACGAACCATGGTCTTCTTGATTGGGTCTATAAGACCCCACACATTCTATAATAGAACCTTCACTAGGAAAATTCCACAAATATGGCCATCTCCTCACCATCCTTACCAATCATATATTGATAAGGCTTTGGAATCAAAACATATTTATTCTCAAGTCCATGCATTATCTATCTATCAAGGGTATTTTTCTTTGGTCTTATCTATACATCTTAAATATCATTAGTGGTATGTGCAATCAACCTTCGAGGAGGAGACCAAGCCCTTCAACTACCCCACAACATGAGGAAGTATCCTAAGAGGAGCCATCAAGTCCTTGACTATAATTATATATGCAGGCTTGGATTGAGCCAACTTAGAACAATCATTCTTTTAGGTGCATTCTTGGAATTCAAAATTCCTTTGTTGTCCTTTTTGACCACACAAATCCAACCTTCACAATCAATAGAGGGTGAGGCATTTTGGGCTTTATTAATGGTGGTATAAATTGAAGGAGTGCCAAACAAGTTAACCTTGGATAGAAAGGGGAAACGCTTGATGTTATGATCAAGACTCTAGCAATGGGAACAATTATTTGGAAATTTAATATACTTTACAATTCAACGAATATATTTTGGTCTAACTTGAATAAAAACTTGTTCATAGAGGTCTCGATACAAGTTAACTCAAATAAATATGTGCTTCTAATGGAAAGGGTCAAGGAAATGTTGGGGATCATGGAAAATGAATTGCTTAAGAGAAGTTAAAATATGATCAAGGACATCCTAATATTACATGGGTAGGCCCGAGAAATCAACCTAGAGGCGATGATAAAGGTGGGAAACTTCATCTATTGATATTTTTTCATATCACTTCGATAAAACTAGAGTGGTATCATGGCACATCCATGGGCCATTCCTAACCACCTCAAGGCATGATGATTTTCCTTGAAGAAAAACTAAAGAGCCCATTTTTAGGCACCTAGTAGTCATGCAAATCCAACCATAGGGTTCCCAAGTTTCCTTAACCTAGGCTAATGATAGAATCAAGAGGGACTCTACCTACATAGTAAGCTAAGATGGTTTGATGCTTAAGGCCATCATAAACAAAAGATCAACAAAAATCCTTGTAGGGATTGTATAGTAATATTAAGCATTGGGGTTTGGCATATAGATCGATGTCTTTATGATACATATCAATTTATATGCAC
>SNQJ01S0018424.1:26868-41555 GCA_010110895.2 Picea sitchensis | reverse complement strand
AATGAAAACAAATTTTATATTATATTTGTAATATATTTTTATTTCTAAATTAAATTGTACTAATAACCATTACATTATAAAAATAAACAAATTTTATATTGTAATTTTAATAAATTTGTATTTATAAATTATATGAAAAAAATATTACATTATAAAATGAAAACAATTTTTTTTTATGCTTGTTTAAGCTTTGAGATAAACTGTGTATAAAATATTGAAATATCTTTTATGTAATTAAAAAAATGTCTTTTATTTTTGAAAGCTCTAACAACATTATGATTCATTGTTAAAACCTACACTCTCATAAACAAATTTTATATTGAAATTTTAATTGTTTTTTATTTCTAAATTATATGAAGAAACTACACCATTATATACACCATTATATACTGAAACATCTTTCAAATTAATGAAATTAATGATATTTAAGTGATTTACTTTATGTTTAAATAATTTATGATGTTTAAGTGATTTAATCTATGTTTGTTTGGTTTAATCTTTTAAAGTATTTCACCATAGAATTAGAAATAGTGTATTTAATGAAATTTAAGTAGTTTACTTTTTAAAATCATTTCATTTATTCAATAACATTAATGATATTTAAGCATACAAAAGGAATAAGAAATTGGCAAAAAAAATGAAACAACAATATAGAAATCAAAATAATATAATGAGCTAACTTTAAGATGATACTGAAACAAGACAACAAGCTAGGGTTTGATAATCGCAAACACAAAGGAGCACAACATGTTTACCAAAGGGGGCAGTAATGGAACCCCCTCTTACAAGCAAGTAGTGGTGGACAGGGGCAAAGGCCCACACAGTGGTGGTTTCAAGGAACCAGTGACAAGTGCATCGGGATCAGGACCGAAAAAGAACTAGGAAGAAAGGGATCACATGGGGGAGGAAGTCAGAGAAACCCAAAATGATGCGCAGAAACCAACAAACCCCAATGGGGTAGAAGGGCACAACCTGTGTAAACCTAAGACAACATTGATACCCAAGGTGATACTGGAGGACCCACAAACGAAACTCTACCAAGACCAGATGAAGACGCATGCACTCATTTCCAGGTTGATGGATTTGTGGCCCATAGAGAGAAAGTTGCACAACTGGATAAAATACCAATGGAAGCCAAGCGGAGAAGTGGAAATCCACTCAGGATTGAAAGGATTCTTCACAACAGTATTCATGAACTTGGAGGACATGGATAGAATCTTTGAGGGGGGGCCATACTTCCACGCTTCAGCAAGACTGTACATGCGGCGATGGAAGGAACACTTCTCCCCAGAGAAAGAAACCTTCAAGAACGTACCCGTCTGGCTGAGGCTTTACTCCCTGCCACTAGACTACTAGCTACCCTCCACCTTCAAAGCAACCGACAACAAACTTGGAAAACATGTGAAGACATCAGAAGCAACCCTAAAAGGGAGATATACCTCCTACACAAGGATTTTCATAGAGATGGATGTTTCAGGGACACTCCCAGAAGCCATAATCTTGGAATTCAGGGATGAGGAATGGATACAAAGTATTGTCTATGAGCATATCCCTTTTAGATGCAGAAGATGCCATGAACATGGTCACCTATTCGGAGAATTCCCTCTCAATAAAAACAAGAAGAGGAAAACACAAAAATACAACAGGATGAGGATGGTTTTATCAAGCCAAACCACAAAAACAGAGCAAACAAGAAACCAAGAAAATCCCCAATGGGTAACAATCTGAAAGCCAGGACCTGAACAGAAGGGCGGGATAAAACCAACAAAGGGGAAGAAGGAGGAAAGGAAAAGGCAAAAGCCAGAGAAGCTAAGGAACAAACCACATATGAGAACACAAACAACCCAAGCAATAAGATCGAACAAGGGGGTAGCGCAACTCCTATGGATGAAGAAACTAGAGACACCAACACCCCCATGCAGGAGGCAGACAAAGATGCGGAAATGACGCCAAGTGAGGTAGGAACGAAAGACCTTGACCTCAGAGATATTGTGGAAAGGGAAGGAATATATCTCCTAAACATACTGGAGCAATGGAAAAGGAAGGGCGTAGACAATGTACCAGGGGAACAACTAGATCGTATCCAATACCTATTCCTCCTAAGGGAGGAAGCAAAATCCAGAGGGCTCAAGCGGACACACGGGGAGATAGATCACCTCATAATCAAAACTGGCAAGGGACAACTCTAGCTCTCACCCAAGTAGGGGAGAAGGAAGAAAGGCAAGAAATCAAATAGTGTAGCCCTACAAGAACTAGGAGCTTTGCTTATAAACTCAGGTAAGATAAAAAATCTCTTTCCCCACTCCCCCTCACATGTTTAAATGAATACTATAACCTAGAACATTAGAGGCCTAAACAACCCACGAAAGCAAAGAATCCTTAAAAATAGACTGAGGAAGGAACAACCAGACCTCTATTTCATCTAAGAGACATAATGCATTGTAGACAGAATGGAAACAATCAACAAAAAACAATGGAGCAAGTACAAGACATTGGCTATCGAAGGGCATCAGACGAAAAGCGATATTCTCACCTTGTGGAACCCACAAGTGCTGAATTTACTAGCAGTCGAAGCCACCAAACACACACTTTTGGCTAACATGCAAATCATAGGTAACACGGAGGTGATTCTATGCACTAATGTGTATGGTCCCTAGATGGTGGAAGAAAAGAGAAGGATGCTCCTAGACCTAGAAAACCTAAGATCTCGTTCCAACAACCTCCACTAGATCTTGGCGAGGGACTTCAACATCATCACGACACTTGCGGAAGAAAAAAGAGGCACCAGGAGACTAGATAGAGATGCGGAAAAAATTGCAACGTTCATTGACACAATGGGGATGGTGGACATCAAAACGAGTAATGGCCAGTTCACATGGAACAACAAATGGATAAAGCAACATCAGATCGCGACGAGGCTAGACAGATTCTTGGTGTCAAAGTCCATTATTTTATAGGGTTTAACTTTAGACTACAACATCCTTCCCTGGGGGGGTTCAGACCACTGGATAGTCCAATTGGAAGTGAACTTCCAAACCACACTGAAGAATAGACCGTTCAGATTCGAGAAATTTTGGATTGACCATCCAACTTTCAAGGAGAATATCAGCCAATGGTGGCAGATGCAACAACCAGAGCAAGGGACAATGATGTTGAATCTTTATAAGAAACTTAGGTACATCAAACATAAACTGAAGGAGTGGAACACAAAAATCTTTGGAAACATAAACCAAGAAAAGAAAAATATTGAAGATAGGATGAAGAAACTCTAGGAAATCTACATAGACGAGGGCTATACAGAGGATAGGAAAAAGGAAGAGACCCAAATGACCCAAGAATGGGAAGCAATATGCCAGAAGGAAGAGACTCTATGGTGCCAAAAGTCCAGAATAAGGTGGATAAGGAAGGAGAGCGGAACACAAAGTTTTTTCATAGAGCAACCCTTGCTAGAAGAACCCACAACAAAATCCTGAAAATTCGAGATCAGGATGGGATCGAGAGAGGGTCCCACAAGGAGATTGAAAACATATTGGTAAATCACTTCCAGGGGATAGCCCAAGAACCCAACCAAGACAGAACGAAGTCCATACAAAGAATAACTTAGCACATCCCCAGGCTAGTTACTAAGGAACAAAATATCAACCTAAACAAACCCATCGCTAAGGAGGAAATTGACCAAGTGGTCCAGGAGATGTCTTCACTATGGAATTCTTCAAAGCCTGTTGGGAAGTGGTCAAACATAACGTTTATGGAGTGGTGGAAGACTCCAGACGCTCGACCTCCATTCTGAAAGCGCTAAATGCCACAATGATTACTTTAATCCCCAAAGAAAATGAAGCAAGGATGCCATACCACCTACAAACCCATAGCTTTATGCAATGTGGTGTACAAGATAATCTCCAAAGTCATAGCCAATCGACTAAAAACTCTCTTGCCCAGATTGATTTCAAAGGAATAGGATGGTTTTGTAGAAGGGTAAAAAATTGTGGACAACATCATCCATGCCCATGAGCTAATACACACACTGAAACTCCAGAGGAGAGGGGGGATGATAATCCAACTTGACCTAGAAAAGGCTTATGACAAAATTAGCTGGCACTATATGGTCAAGACTCTGAAACATTTCGGATTTGCGTAACACTGGATCAACTGGATTGTCAGCCTAATCTCAATGACAAGTTACTCTCTTTTAATCAATGGAGCACCAACCAAACCCTTCTAGCTGTCAAGAGGCATTGGACAAGGAGATTCGTTATCACCTTTCCTATTCATTCTGATGATGGAAGGACTCAATAGAAGCATAAAAAGAGAAACCACAATATGGAAAATAACATGCATCAAACCTTTAGAAAACTGCCCTACCTCCACGCACCAATAGTTCGTTGATGACACCTTACTCCATGGCACACCCACGGTAAAGGAAGTGAAAGCCTATAAAAGAATCTTAGAATAATTTGGGGAAGCCTCGGGCGCGCATATCAATCACTCAAAATCCATGATCTTCTTCTTCAATACCAACCCAAAAATCCAAAGAAACCTGACAAATATTTTGGGGTCTGAACGCAAAACACTCCCAACGAAATACTTGCCCCTGACAGATAGAGCATGCAACATGGAAACCTGGGAAGGAGTGATCAACAAACTATAGGAGAGGGTAAAAAATTGGACTTACAGATCCCTCAACCTAGTGGGGAGACTTATCCTGACCAAAGTGGTTCTGCAAGCAATTCCGACCTATATGATGTCAGTGTTCCCCGCTCCCAAAGGAATAATCCAAAAAATAAGAACCATCCAAAGGGACTTCCTATGGCGTGGAGCGAAAAGCAATAAAAAATGGGACCTTGTGGCCCGGGAGAAGGTTTGCAAACCCAAATGCAAAGGAGGACTGGGGTTATAAGACCCACAAGTAAACAATGAAGCCTATGGGGTGAAACTCTGATGGAGATGGGTTAAAGAAAAGGCAACACCGTGGACAACCCCCTGGAAGGCCAAGTATACCCATGACATCAACGACCAGGATGTAATCTACTTTATGGGCACAAGGGAGGGATCAACCATCTGGAATCTGGCATGGAGCAACAAAACCTGGATTTAGAAACACAGCTTCTGGGAAGCGAGGAATGGTAAAACAACCAGATTCTGGGAGGATGCATGGCAACAGGAATCCAAAATGGAAAAGTCGAATAGGGAGGAAATCCAACAGGAGATTACCACGCAAGGAAAAATAAAAATCCATGACTACTGGAAATAAGGAAATGACCACGATAAATGGAGGATCTGGGACAATCTCAATCCACAAAACAAAGATCAGATCGCAACAATAACGAAGCAGTTGGAGGAGGAATTGCGGAAAAATAAAATTTTAGTCTCAGAAGAAGAGGACCAACTAAGATGGGGCATGAAAAATGGTGGGGAATTCAACTTGAAAGAAGCCTACAATTACATCATGGCTCAGGACCAAGAAGATCTGGCGCAACAGTGGGGAAAGATTTGGGACAACCCTCAGTGGCCAAAAATCAAAATTTTCAAATGGTTAGTACTTCACAACCAAATCCTAACCTGGGAAAACCTAAGGAAAAGGGGTTTCTTAGGCCCATCACGATGCCACCTCTGTCAAGAAAAGGAAGAAACAATGAATCACCTCCTCGATGAATGTAATTACACAACAGAGAACTGGGATTGGGTGGAAAACATCTTTCGCCAGTCAAATAGGACCCGAGGCAACATCAACACAACCATCAATAACTGGAAGGATATTTAAAGAAAAAATGAAATGGTGAACCTATGCTGGAATCTCATGTCAGGGATGATCATATGGGAAATATGGAAAGAAAGGAACCAACGCATCTTTAGGAACGAAAACCTTTCGGAAGGGAAACTCAAGGAAGCAATAATCTGACAAATACGAGAAACAATGCAGAGCCGCAACTACCAGACTAGAAAAGCGCAACTCATAGGCCAGTACTCCCGAATCCTAGAATTTTTTCACCTAAAAGACGAGCGCAACAACACATGGGTGCGGTAGCCATCGCAACTCCAATCAGAAGAAAACAATTGGACGCCACCTCCGATAGGGTTCCTGAAATTAAATTTTGATGGGGCGTAAAAAGGAAACCCAAGAATGACAGGGATGGGAGGGGTGATCATAGATAGTTGCAGAAACATAATCTGGCTGTACGCTGGGAGTATGGGAAACTCAACCATCAATGCAACGGAATTTGGAGCCCTGGAGCTCGGGCTCAAAATTCTAATCTGCGAAAGGATGACCAACACCATCATGGAAGGTGACTCCACCTTGGTCATCAACACGATGAAGAGACTCCAAAATGGCACCAGAGTGGGAAAAGTACAGAGACACTGGCGCTTGGCACATTCCCTACAAAAAATTCAGGAGCATCTTCAAACAATTAAAACAATGGAGTTGCACTGGGTACGCAGGTCAACAAATGGCCTAGCAGACAGAATTGCCAATGAGGGGGTTAGCAAGGACGGGCCGGTACTAGATACTACCTACCTCAACATCCTAGAAGGACAATTCAGAATGGACTGCCTCCAACTAGTGACAAAAGAATGTGACAACAACTTGAGCAATGAAGGTCACATCGAGGAGGGCAATGAAAGACCCAGGGGAAGGCACAAAGGACCCAGGTAGGAGATGACTTCGCAACATGCGACCACCAATCAAAATGTAGGATCAAATTATACAACAGGCAAGGGTATGACAAAAGGTTTGTGTCAATAGTAAGATTTGTGGGGAAATACCATGGGAAAGTATCGACGACACTCAGTGCGCAACGAATGATGTAAGGTAAGAGGGTTTGACACAAATCAGTATTGACCCACCACGCCAAATATCAGGTACGGGGAGATGCTCATTAGAATATCAAGTGAGCAAGGGAAAGGGCTCATGCAGGGATAACGGTGGAGTCATCATGATCATACGTACCGCGATGGGGAAAAAGGACAGGAAGTTTTACCTCTACGGGTAGACCATGCTTAGAAGGACGAGCCCGCAGTAGGGAAATATCAATAAGAGATGAAACAATAGGAATAGATGTAAACAGAAGAGTGCAACTGCAGGAACCACCATAGACACAAGGGAAGGAAAAAGGTTGAGAATCTAACAAAGGAGCTTCCATAGGCTAGACAGGATGGTATGAATGAAGTGAACGCACAACAAAAGGAACCCCCTGAGGAAGGGAACTCAGAACAATCCCTGATGGGTTTCAAGGATGGAGCAGGTGGCCAGAGATGCGGAGGGCACCTTCCACACCTTGGTTGCACCGAAAGGGAAAGTGACCATTAAATGTCTGGAAAAGGAAATTAAAAGAAGTTGCAAGGGAAAAACATGGGATGCTCTGACCCAGGAAACAGACTGGGTAACTGATCTAGGAGCCACGCAACCCAGGGAAACCCTCTACCACAAAATGGTAGAGATGGCATGGCAAACAAAGATGATGATTGGCAAGGTGATCTCAGAAAGGGAGGACACCAGACGGGAGAACATCAAGGAACACACGAAACTGATGAATGAAATCCTGAGACGCCTCAGTGGTTTGGAAACCATTACCAGAATGCTAACTGAGGTCAAGAAGGTCCAGCAAGCCAAGATTGAGCGGTTGGCTGCTAATTTCCACCTCTACATGCGTTACGTCCATCACATGGACATCACGTCGTCCGACAGGAACATAGCGCCAACACACATTAGAAAGCCTCGCTCAGTCTCCCAAAAGGTGGAGAACAAGGGCTAGGCCGATGAAGGAAAGAGACATATCATCATCCTGGACTAGCGCTTGGTTAGTCTATTGGCAATCAGTCGGGTTAGTCATGCGTCTGTTTAGTCTCTGTTTCTCTTTTTTATGTATGTTGTGATTATTTTGTCAAAAACTGGATATGGTAGGACTGGGCTGGTTTCCCACGGAGACAGTCCAGTCATACCCTTTGCTCTTTTCAGAAAACGCAACTTGGGAACCTCTGGCCTAGTTTCCTTTTTGGCAGACCAGGGAGTTCCCCTTTTTTGTACTATAATTCCCTTTTAATAATACAGGCTCCTAAATTCACTTAAAAAATAAACAAACATTATTGATATTTAAATACTATTTTTTTTAATTATAATTTATTGATTCAATAAATTTATTAAAACAAATTAAAAAAAGTCACCTGAGCCCGGTGTTACCCTTTAGGGGCAACGCCAAATATCCCATTCATACAGCCAGGCAATCAGTCTAGTCTCGGCCTCCCCAATCACACTCGTCAGAAGCTGCCCGATCTAAGCCCGCAGGTTTAGGGTTATTTCCTTCCATACAATTAGGGGAAAGAAAGGAGGAATCCCCTTAAGCACCTCTCTCAGTCCTAGAGCCCCCTCTACCTTGGGGGACTTGTGCATCATCAGGCATGTGTGCATATGGTGACCATATAAGAAAAAAACATAAAAAATGCTTTATACTATGCCAATAAATATATATAGAATAGGAAAAGACATTTATAAGTTAGTGTTTGTTAATTTAACTCTCTCATGACATCACCATAAAATATAACATATGTCCTCCTAACTCATGGGTGTAGCCAAAGGTTTTCTCTTGCTCTTCACTATATGAAGTTTGACTAAGTTCACATAGTGTATGTATATATATATATGTGGATATGATGTAGAAAAGAAATTCAAAACAAATTTGCTCTTAACTTAAACTAAGTTCACATCATTTTTATTTTATTATTTTAGATTTAGATATGAAGTAGAAAACAATTTAAAACAAATAAATATAATATTTAAAATTATTTTAAAGTATTATATTATTATATTTATATAATACATTGCAATATAATATAATATAATAATAATAAACGATAATGAATAATGAATAATGAATGAATGTATTAATCTTTTATTAATTTAATATTATTGATTTGATTTTTTATTTTGTTAGTAATTATATTATATTCAATAAGTTTTTAAAGAATTATTTTATGAGGTAATTTCATGTTTCAAAATTTATAAAAGATAAGATGGTGAGGTAGTATGTATGCACTACATATGTGTTTGTTCTTTTCAAGTGTATAATTTATACATGATAAATAGAAACAATTTTTTGTGGAATATTTTGCCTCTAACTTTAATAAATTAAAGTTTTGTTTAAAAATAAATGTATGTAAATGAAGATTTTCATTTAAATATATATATCTTAGTAAAGGATAGTCATCAAAGTTAACATATTACAATGGATGGGATTTTTTTGACATACTAATTCTCACATGCACCATAGATTATTGCACTCTATTAAATAACTCGGCCACCTGAATTGACCCTCTATTTCCTCCTATTACAACAAATTTTGGAAGATTCTCCTCACATATGTCCACTATGTTATTCTTGCCACATTTATTAATTAGGTAGGCATCAAGATTTTTCCAAATCTCCATTAAAAACCTTGATTATTCTTGACCTTTAATTAATTTGATATCTACCTTAATTTATGGGCCATTAAAAAACAACTTCACTTATCTTTAAACAACGTAATCACTCATTACATTTTTAATGCAATAATCTCAAAAGAAGCAAAATAATGTATAATTAAATGAAAAAGTGATAGGTTATGTGTTGTGACACTTCATAGATTAATTATTCATGTATTGACCACTAAGAAAAGTTTTGGAATGAGAGTTTGGACTACATTGATTATGTAGAGCTATGCAAATGTAAGTTTAGGTTGTATGTTAATATTGAGAAATGTTTTAATGATATTTGTGTTTAATTTTACATATATATATTTAAATTGAGTATTTTTAAGTAGGTATAAAAAAATATATTTATATCTATAATTATTATTTTATAACAAATTTAATAATAAAAATAAAATATTATACGTTCAATTGTTAATTTAAATTACAAACACTTTTGAAATTAGTTTTAATGGATTTTCTCACAAGCTTGAAGCTTGGAGACTTTTTTTATATGACTTTAGTAATGTGTTTGTTATGGTTAATAGGTTCTTAAAGTTGGTCATTCTTATATAGTGTTACAAAATATATACCATGCATGATATAGCAAGATGTTTCGATGCATGTGTGGTTTCATTTCGATTTTCCTATACAAATTTTCTTTAAAAAGATGTAAAGTTTATGAATGCATTTTTTAAGTCACTCTAGATGATGTTGAAAATAAGTCTTTACACATCTATAAACTTTCATTATTGGACAAATAAATAATTTAGAGAGGTTGTTAACAAGGTCGTAGTACACTTCTTATTCATGCACAACCACAAATATCTATGCACATGGTACATCAACTTAGCAATTAATATACAAGCCCTGAGGGTTGGTTTGGTTGATCTTAAATCAAATACATGGAGTCTCTCATAATCAGGAGGTTTTGAGTTTAACTCTCTCAATTCCCTTGGAATTAGATGCTATAATCAATGCTGATAATTTACTATGTTTATCTTTCATGAATTATGAAAAAATACTCAAAATTTTCCATGAAATTTACATTGAAAAAAACTTAACAATCATACATAAATATAATTGATTTTTTTTTAACAATCATGCAACATAAATATAATAAATCTAAACATATTTTTACAAATCAAAACCAATTACAAATTAACCTTAAATTTTAACCTATAGTTTCCATCAATGTAACATATGCCATGTGAATGATATAAAGAACTTTTATTACATACAACATAAATATAATAAATCTAAACATATTTTTACAAGTCAAAATCGATTACAATTTAACCTTAAATTCCAACTTATAGTTTCCATCAATGTAACATATGCCATGTGAATGATATAAATAACTTTTTTTACAACACATAAGCAAATCAACAAAGCTTTTCAATTTTTAGAAAATGCAAAATATATGAAAGCAAGTTCAAGTTCTCACATATACCATAGATAAGTATTAGAAGCAATTGTTGGATTATTTTCTTAAATATAAGAAAGTTAAATATATACATAATAAGGTCCTTCAACTTTATGGAGTTGTTAATATTGGACAATACTCCTAGTAAGTCATGTGGTTTATTAAGGAGAATATTAAGTAATCTCGATTTTTCTACTTTAAATAAGTGATATAATAGTGACTATGTCTTTGTTGATAATAAATTTGGAAATGTTATGAAAATAATTTTGTTAATGTTGGTTTAGATTTTGAAACATAAATCAATAAAAACATATTTGGTTTTGTTAGATTTAAGTTTACAGTTGGTTTAATCACAACTTAAGACTACATACTTTAATAGTATGTTTAATCCATATACTTTAGTAGTATGTTTAATCCATAGAGTTTTATAGATCCAACTGGCTATGTAAAAAATAGGGTCCAAGGCTGTCCAATTGCAGAAAATGGAGGCTATCTTAGCTCAAATGGTCCTATCAAATTTTCACTTCTATGTAAAGAGTAATAATCTAATAGAGCTAAATAAAAATCAATGAATCATTTTTTTGTAATAAATAATAGAAATAAAATATTATGTTTCAAAGAAATAGACACATTTAGTCACAACAATTTGAAACAAATTTAACATTTTTCAGTGAAAGAAATCATTGCATATTTTTGAAAACAAAAAATTAAATAAATTTCTCATCTAAATTCAAAACCATCATGGCTTGCCTTTGGAATGCCCACAAGCAAGGTCGTCTATTCACATGCACACTAATGATAGCTCCTGAACATGCACACGACAACCTAAATATGGTCTTACATGCCCAAAAAAGTCCAATTTTTTTGAGAACTGAAAGAATAGAATTAAAGAGCTAGGTATTTAGAGCTATCTAGATTAGATGAAATCGAAATCTGTTACATGCAACACCCACAATCAACACCGGAAGATCATGGGTAAAAATGATTTTTCACCTGAAGGTTAATTTGCAAATGGTAAATGGTAAAAATAACTTGATTTTCATAAATTTTATAGCTAATGAAGGTCATTTTTTTCCAATGCTTTATAGTTTATAGAATACTTTCCTTGCATCTTGCATTATTAGCCTTGTTTTTGTCTCTTTTTCCTTACAATCGAACCCGTCAAGTTGCGACATTAACCTTTATAAATTTGATGCTTACCAATTGTTATATGATAGTGCATACCTAACATAGGTTGCCTTAGTTAGCACATGTTTTCCATTTTGGCACCCATGCCAACATTTTCTTGTATTCATAGGAACCCCATTAGCCTCACCATGACTTTGAGCAAAAGCTCCATTGATTCTTTCCCATCTACTTTTGGCCATTTCCCTAGTGGTTTCTCATACTTTTGGTGTGTTTTTATATTTGCATTGCTTACCAATGCTCACATTGTTTGGTCTAATGCTCTGCTACATTTTTCTTACCACCATCGCATTCTTAACTGTCACTAACCATTACATCTCTTTCTTAAATGCATTTAAAACTAGCTTTACTTTGGATGAGACATGGTTATGAGTGTCCACGGACCACAACATGCACGTTGCCTTTTTTTCTTCTTTTTCATATATCAATTTCATGTGCTTGGAATGTAATTGTTCACCCCACAACACTCATATCCTCTATTGCATTTTTAGCATTCTTTTATTATTTTTTCAAGATTTCTAATATGAAAAAGAGAAAAGGTGAAATATTTGTAAAAGAAGAGAGGGGAAAGGAATTGAGATCTCTATTTGTTCTTTACAAAATTTTGGCTGTGGTTTCTTAGTTTCACCATTGAACATATCTATTAGGGTTATCACCTAGATTCATGATTATTATATTGGTTATAGTTAGGTAGGCCTAATGTGTACGATACATCATGTCCCTTTTATCTCTTATTTATGAATCAAGGAGATCCATTTGAATAGTCATCTCAAAGTGTACATATAGATATTTTCTAATTGGAGGTTGCCCCATTGAAGAGGCTTATTATTCACTCATTCACTTGTTATAGACATGGAATTACGGAAATTGGTGCTAGTTGATGTTCATTGGGTTATTTGGTTCATAACATTTGGTGTCGGTGTAGATAGTCCTTGATTTGGCTCCTTCAAACATATCATATTACCATTTTTACTCTAACTTTTGTTTCGGAAATTTTCAGGGAGAAATTTTTGAGGTTTAAAGAAGATACAACAAAGTACATTGCGTAAAAAATTCATATTCCAATTCACTATACTTTTGAAATTGTAGGTTATGGAAGTTAGAGTTTCTAACTATTCTAGAAACTAGTATCAAATATGTGTTTTTGGTAAGGGTCATTGGTCTAGAGGGGAGCTCTGTAGTTTTTTCCGATGGGACTAAGAATCAATGCAAAGGGCCTCCAGTGCCCTTGGGGGCTTGTGGCTCGGTTAGACGATGACCCTTTTTCTCACCCCTTTTTTTCTCAATGTATCGTGATATGTCTCTTTGTCTTGGATGGGGCCTCCATGCAGTTTTTCTCCCGATCCCTTTCCCTTTCTCCTCAGTCTCTAACCTTTTCTTGTATTTACTATGTTGATTGCACCCACCTTTATTGGAGGCCATATGTGTCTTCTCTCCATATACAATATTAATGGAAGTTGAGCAATTGGACTTCGAGGAAAATCTCCTAGGCGAGGATGCAATCTTCCCACCAAACTATGAATTCATTATTTGCTAGATCTTTCATTCCCCTGTACCCCCGTGCAATGGATCCCCGTCAATCACCCTTCGTGGAAAGATGGAAGGTATGGGGGAGGCTCAAGATCCTCCCCCCTCATTTTTGGTTCTAGAGTTTACCGAGGTTCCCCGTCTTCCCCCTCTTAGACTTTCTTCGTCCTCAGTTTCTACACAACTCTCCCTTTCTCCCCCTCCCATGTCCCCGGTGGTCTCTCCTATCCTTTCTTCCCCAGTTCCTCAGTTGTTACCTCCCTCCCTCTATTCGCGGGAGCCCTTGGTTTCTATATCTCAAGAATCGAGCAATAAATCCTCTTTGCACATGTGTATTAGAGCTTGACATATTAAGTTTTCTATGGTAGTTGGGAAAGATGTATGTTTAGAAGATGTCCCCTTCTCTATTGTAAAACCCTAGTGGGTAGATTTTGCGATAAGATTGTTTGATCTCTCACACTCTCTCAATGGGTTCAAGAATTGTTTGATCTCTCACACTCTCACAATGGGTTCCAGAATCTTGGTAAATCGAGCTAGGTTATGCCCAACCTTTCATAGTTTACCTAGAGGATGGATATGCTTCAAGTTCACTTTTGAGGGTGACATGGAGAAAATTATGCAAAAGAACCGGCGATGGGGCCCCTCTGGCCTCTCTCTACTAAAATGGGATGTAAGCTTCGAACCCCTTCATGCTCTAGTATTCGTAATGCGTTTGTGGGCCATTTTGCTTGGGTTACCGCTCCAAGTTTGGAACAAACCCCTTCTCTGTGCTATAGGTGATAAAATTGGTAGATTATGTGGGTTGAAATCCTCATGGGAATCCAACCCGGATTGACTGTGGGCCTGGATTCTAGTTGAAAATGATATACACAACATTTTGTTGGAAGAATGGACCTAGTTATGGGTGATCACAAATGGGTTCAAAAAATTGACTATTGGAAATTGTCGTTCCATTGCTATTCATGCCATGAAGTGGTCCATTTGCATACCGCTATAGTAGGCCACTCCCCCATCTAGAAAAGGTTAAAAATATATGGGTAAAAAAAGTTGGACATGCCTGTACTCAATTGTTGTTAGTACTCAAGAGTGCCTGTACTCAATTGTTGTTAAT